>SKCR01001396.1:0-36519 GCA_019454045.1 Zanthoxylum bungeanum
CTTTAAGACATGGAATAGTCGATGTAACTTCCAATGGAATGAATAGTAAATAACATGAATGCGTATACACAGATCTCTATAGAATGCATATACTCACCTCTCCACTTAGAGCTCAGTAAGAAGGAGAACCATTAGAGAATAGTATTTGACAAAATAGATGAACCGCGAGACGGCTAGATAACTAAACCAATAAGTTTAACGGAACATAGATAAGAAGCATGAGATCGAATAGTTCGAAGTTACAATAAGTCGAGCTAAATTTAGAAGCCATCATTGAATTGGAAACCCTTAAGGTAGTAAAGATTCAAAAGTGCGACGGAACCAGAGAGCGACTTTCAGGAATATAGTATATAACTCATAAAAGTATCATTGTATTAATAAGGAAGAAATAGATAGAGAGTAACACTTGAACCAAGAAATTTCGTAGAGATGTCCTAAGCAATCGAAGTCGATGGAGTTTCCACGGGAGTAAAGATAAAAGGAATTTAGGGAATTGAGATGAGAATGAGATTTATGTAGTGGAGCAAAATTTATAAGAAAGAATAACAAAAGGAGTATAGTAGGACTATGAGAGAGAGTAACGATTTATGATGGTTAAACAACAGAACTAGTAAAAAGAAGTACAGAGGCTACATGATGGAATATTTAGAGAGCATGACTCTAGAGAAGGTCATAATAAGTGGTAGTGTGATTGATAGTCAGAAAGAGGATCAAGAGTGAAGATGAAACATGAGACAATTCAAATAGTATCTAGTAGAAATATCTAAGTGTGGGAGCCGACACTAGTAAACACGAGAGTCTCAAGCTTATAGATGAGCATGACGTGAAAGTACAACATGGGTAGCTAGTGAGGTCAGCACAACTGGAAAGATTTCATAACCAAGTCCCACCCTCCCAACCCTCGTTATACTACGATAGCTAAGATGGACCTCGATGATCTCCTCAAGATATCCCCAGAAACAAGTGAAACCATAGTTTAGTAAATATCCTATAAGGTGAGGGTAATAGACAATTGAAGGATAATACCCCCTCAAGATAAAAAGACAGATACAGAGGAACCAAAAGTTCCATAGATAATTAAGAGCAATAAATAAGATAGAAAGGACATCAAGTAAAAAGTGGAGGTGGGAACTGTTGAGAGAGCGTGACAATAAGAAGAGATACCAGATAAACAACGACAGAAGTGTATAGTGATAAGATAAATTTTCAATTGTACTACGAAATAGTAAGCTTTTTCAGAGTTGGGATAAAATTGGGATTCTATTATATGAGAAAGAGGAGGAAGATAATGATAGTGAACCGTATGTTTCCCTTCATAGTGCACCATTAAAGATAATGCATATGATGACTTGAAAAGAGACTTATTGAAGTATAACCTAGAGACGGGCAGAGAAACTAAGAATACCGATATTTTTGAGGTTGAGACATCACCTGACAGGATAAGACTCGATAGATGATTGAATGTGGAGTATTCTAGAGCGCAAGTAAGCAATGAAAGAATAGTT
This sequence comes from Zanthoxylum bungeanum, assembly GCA_019454045.1. Classification (NCBI taxonomy): domain Eukaryota; kingdom Viridiplantae; phylum Streptophyta; class Magnoliopsida; order Sapindales; family Rutaceae; genus Zanthoxylum; species Zanthoxylum bungeanum. The sequence goes on from SKCR01001396.1 coordinate 1,506, forward strand.
AGCGTGAAAGACAGTAACTGTACTTCTACTAGCAAAGGAATTAAAGGTGCAAAAAGAGTACGAACATAAACCAGAACAGAATAACCAGTGCCAACATTAATAATAAAGGACATAGTTTAAGCATAAAGGTGTATACAGTCAGGCTTAACATAGATACCATGTCCCAAAATTCTTCAGTCAATCAAGAAGGATTGCCAGAAAAACTACCCAGAATTAACGTCCTAAGTATGAGAGTCATCGATTGACAGCGAGAGTACATGAAGAAGTTAACTATGAGTTATGAAGTCCTAAACCTATAGATAGTCGAATATGTGAGAACTCGAATGAAGAAGCTCATAAGTAGTGGGGGACTTAGTAATGAGGAAATAAAAATGGTCAAATAGTTAGTAAAGATATGATAATGAATACTAAAGTAATATTTAATATGTGGAGCTAAGGAAATATATAGTAAGATATATCTCATAAAGTCAATTAAATGATTATATTATAAAGAGTAGCCGAAGAACCTGAGGTATACACATGTCATGGAAAAGTGAAAGTTATTGGCTATAGTACAAAGTACAATGATGATACCTTAAACGTGAAGAATAATATAAGTCCCTAAGGATATTTAGGAATTATTGTTGTCATGGCAAGAGATATAAGAGGTTTCAAATCAGAATGAAACTAAGATGAGTGAGACGACAGACCACCAATATAGTATAATTTTGGAACTGATAGCTCATGTGAATAGTTGAAATAGAGAATGTTGAATATAATTAGAGGTTTAGAAATGAGATTTTCGTGATGCATAAAGTTAGTTGTAGTATGACGGGAAGTGTAAAGTGCTAAGTAGAAGTTCATGAAATAAAGATAAAGGATTACCTCTCAGTCAGAAATTCAACGAATTATTCACTAAGGCTCACGAACTATGAAGTGGTATGTGCAAGCATGACAAGAGATTCCCAGAGGTTTTAATATTAAGTTTTCGAACAAAAGAGCATGAAGGAAGTTAAGGAAGATAAGAATAGTAGAGACACAAATATCCTCGAACTAAGATGAGTATGCGAGTTAAACCCCATAAGAGATTCGAGGAAGAATCCTATTTAGAGGGGGGAGAATTTGTAACGTCCGAAAATCTCGACTACTGTTACATTGTGGGATGAGTGTTACATAATATAAATTATGACTAGATACATATACACTTATGAAATGATTTTGGGGACAATCAGTAAATTCTTCGAAATTCCGAAACAAAATGGTACGATGTTTCACTCTGGACAGCCCATCATAGAAGTTAGCTATAGTTATGAAGTCCTAAACCCATAGATAGTCGAATATGTGAGAACTCGAAGGAAGAAGCTCATAAGTAGTGGGGGACTTAGTAAGGAGGAAATAAAAATGGTCAAATAGTTAGTAAAGATATGATAATGAATACTAAAGTAATATTTAATATGTGGAGCTAAGGAAATATATAGTAAGATATATCTCATAAAGTCATTTAAATGATTATATTATAAAGAGTAGCCGAAGAACCTGAGGTATACACATGTCATGGAAAAGTGAAAGTTATTGGCTATAGTACAAAGTACAATGATGATACCTTAAACGTGAAGAATCATATATGTCCCTAAGGATATTTAGGAATTATTTTTGTCATTGCAAGGGATATAAGAGGTTTCAAATCAGAATGAAACTAAGATGAGTGAGACGACAAGCCACCAATATAGTATAATTTTGGAACTGATAGCTCATGTGAATAGTTGAAATAGAGAATGTTGAATATAATTAGAGGTTTAGAAATGAGATTTTCGTGATGCATAAAGTTAGTTGCAGTATGACGAGAAGTGTAAAGTGCTAAGTAGAAGTTCATGAAATAAAGATAAAGGATTACCTCTCAGTCAGAAATTCAACGAATTATTCACTAAGGCTCACGAACTATGAAGTGGTATGTGTAAGCATGACAAGAGATTCCCAGAGGTTTTAATATTAAGTTTTCGAACAAAAGAGCATGAAGGAAGTTAAGGAAGATAAGAATAGTAGAGACACAAATATCCTCGAACTAAGATGAGTATGCGAGTTAAAACCCATAAGGGATTCGAGGACAAATCCTATTTAGGAGGGGGGAATTTGTAACGTCCGAAAATCTCGACTACTGTTACATTGTGGGATGAGTGTTACATAATATAAATTATGACTAGATACATATACACTCATGAAATGATTTTGAGGACAATCGGTAAATTCTTCGAAATTCCGAAACAAAATGGTACGATGTTTCACTCCCGACAGCCCATGATATTGGGCCATAACCTTTTTATACGATCTCTGAATTTTATGAACTTTATATCGTCGGAAAGCTAAGACCAAGACTCACAAATTTCATGTTAAATAGTTTCCAAATTCTGAGAAGAACTAGGTCAAAATTTGTCATTTTCCCAGACCCTATGCAAAGTGGCGAAAATAAGAGTTAAGAAAGGAATTTCTATCTAAAACCCAAGCCCAACACTCTTCTCATTATGGCCCAATGACCCTAAAATATCCCCCAAACCCCCTAGACTTCTCTAAAAATAACTAAACAAATCAAGAAGGGAGATGTGAGCTATTAGCCCATAATATATAAAGACCAATGTTCTTGCATCTCAAATGAGGAAGAAAATGAAGAAGAAACGTATGAAGAAGAGAAGAGAAGGAAAAAGAAGAAAGTGATTCCCTCACCAAAATTAAAGAAGAACAAGTACAAATCAAACCATCACAAGCTAGAAAGAAGGAAAATCAAGCTGAGAAGACTTGAATGGTGAAAGATGATAAGTGAAATAAGGTAAGGAAACCTTAACTCAAGTATAAGATGTTGATATTTTGATGATTTTATGATCTAGGGGTATTGATCAGTGGTGGCTAATAATGTTTATGTGATTATGATTAAATTATAAACATAAGAAACCTAAAATTAAGAAAACTTTAAACATTGGATTAAATTAGAGTATATGGAATTGGGTTTTGTAATTTGATGATATTGAATAATGATTATGATAGATTGGGGATATGAGATGAGTTTTGATACATGTTAAAGCTGGAAGATAGTGTGGATAATTACTTAGAACTTTGCCATATTGGAGAACCATGTTTGGGCCTAAAAATAAGAGTAGCGTCATGATGCCAACAAATCAGCGTCATGACACGTAGCAAGAAAATGGCCTATGTTTCGATTTTATCGTGTGAGCATCGTGACGCCCAATGCCCAGCGTCGCGTTACGAAACAGATGAAGCTTTCTATCTTTGCCTGCTCGAGTGAACATCGCGACGCGATACAGGGGAAACCTTCTGCCTCAACCATACCCGTATGAGCATCGCGACACACAACATCTGGCGTCGCTCGCGTGACCATTTCCCAGAATAATTTTTAGCAAATTCAGTTTCAACTCAGGATATTAGAGACCACCCGAAAGGTTTCATATCATCTCAAATACATGTAATTTATCATGTCACAAACGTAAAAAATCATATAGCGATGATAGTTTTGAAGTACATTCCATGATTTGTATTCTAATTAAGTTACCTATAAAAGGTTATCGCATGAACCATAAATTCCTTCGGCGAAGTGAAGTAATGTTGGCGGGACTCCAAATTAGTGAGTAGACACTCTTTCCGTAACTTGATTTTCATTATATTATTTTTAATATCAGACTTATCTTTCCACATTTAGGGTGTTAGCCGAGTTTACTTTCAGATATGTTTGGATAAAAGATGTTTTGAGAAATGATTTAGAAAAGTGATGATAAAACTCATTTCAGTATATAACTTGACTCAGATATGGAATTGACGGATTCAGATATTGTATGCACACGCAGTTCAGGACTAGGGATGACAGATGCCCATAGATCCTAGATTCAGAGTCTAGAGGGTAGCATAGATCCACACATTCGGCTATAGATTTGTGGCTTGGGGGACGGCGATACGTAACTCCCCAAGACCACCAGATTTCAGGGCTAGGTGACCGGTGCGTAATCACACGCATATAATACAAGCGCACGTATCGTTCAAGTAGTATAAAAAGTATCGATCCCACGAGGACTTAATACCTAATCTATTAATTTTATGAGGTCAAATGATTACCAGTATCTAACAGGTTGATTGATTGATTTGAAATGGTGATGATTTTGAATTTAAAAACAAGTAAATAAAATTACGCGAAAGTAGGTTTAAGAAAATTCAATATTAGGAAACTATCTAGGGTTGTGAATCTTTCTAATATCTTTTAAAAGATGAGGTGGTTATTTCATGTTTGTGTAATAAATCAGTTTACTAACCTGGAACACTAAATTATGCAAAAGCCTTTGTCAATGGTCAGACGCAAATACCAAGTATAACCCAATTGAACCATATGTATATGTCAACCAAATTACCTGGATTCATTAAGTTTAAGTTCCAATTATGGCTACCCCCGCCCGACAGGTATATGTTTATCCTGTAAGGAAATCTATTAAAGGGTTATCTATCCTCAAGAAGATCGTGGGCTATTAAGTCTAAGGCTGAAATCTAAAATTCCTTTTGTCAAGTTTATTTTAGATTTACCAGATCAATCTTTAATGGCCAATTAACAAGACGCATTAAGCTTAAGACTTAATAAGTAAACCTTTGAATTACCCAAACTATAAAATAACCTCTTATAAACCGGTGATATTAGAATACATCACAACCCCAGATAACTAACTTAGTTACGACACATAACTAGGGCTAGTAAAAACTTAAATAAAATAAAACATAAAGTAAATGCTGAAAAGTAAATTGCTGAAAAGTAAATGACGAAAGTAAATGCTGAAATTAAATAATGAAAATTAATGCTGAAAAGTAAATGCTGAAAGTAAATTACTGAAAAGTAAATGCTGAAAGTAAATTGCTGAAAGTAAATTGCTGAAAAGTAAATGCTGAAAGTAAATTGTTGAAAAGTAAATAAAGTAAAAGTACAATAAAGAAAATGCTTAGGTAAAATGATCCACTTTTATTACTTCTATTTTAGATATATCTCTCTTAATAATATATTAACTTTGCATGATAATTACCAACCAGCCATATATGCGGTATCCATATTAAGTCAAATTAATAATTAATTACCAACCGACCAATCAGGCGGTATCCAGTTTAGTCAGGTTAAAACCAATTTAAATAATTACCAACCGACCAATATGGCGGTATCCTCGTTAAGTCAGGTTTTAACTAGTTTATATATTATAATTAAGGGAGATTAATCTAAATATTAGTAATAAAAGTTTTACCTTTTACCCCAGAAAAGGGGAGTTACCTCCTCATTACTGAAAAGTAAAAACTGAAAATTAAAGAATGAAAAATACTGTGCGTAAAAGTAAATTGCGGAAAGTAAAAACTGAAAAGTAAAGAAAAGAAAGTGCGAAAGCGGAAATTAATTACTGAAAACTGTAAATAAACAAACAATATACAATCTTCTTAGTATTCTTAAGGAATTCCTTAGAAGAAAGAATATTTTTACAAATGAAATGGCTTGGTATTTATAGGCAAAATTTTGCCTCCATCAAATCATCCACCAAATCCATTATTAATTGCTCCACCAAATCCATTATTAATTGCTCCACTATTTGATTATCATGTTTGGTGGTGATTTGATAATTTTTATTATTTATTTATTAATTATTTTTTTGCTTTGAAAATGATTGAAAATGACTTTAATAATTACACACAACATACTTCTTGATGGTTCATCAATTTCGGGCATGAAATCTTCAGAATTCGAAATTATTTTGTCTTTCAAAGTTGTAGATATTTGAGTCTTATTTAATCTAGAACTTGAATAAGCTCAATCCGATATCAGAGTAAAAAGTTATATCCAAAATACGACAGATGCACAAAACTGGAATTTCCAAAACTGCACTTCGTTAAAACGCCCTTTCAAGTTTCCAATCTCCAAAATTAATATGTCAAGTCCAATTTTTACCCTTATTTGACCCACATTTCGCCCTAAATGATTTTATTGTGTCCCAATATTATTTTATCTGCAAAATAAATTATAACACATCAAAACGTTCATCAAACCCGAGAAACTAAACAAAATATTAAGTAAAATGGGCGGTAAATATTAATATATTTTCCGCTCATCACTAGGGGACGACGATATGTAACACTCATAGACCATAGTTTCAGGGATATCTAGTGGCTTTCTTTGGGGGACGGCGATACGTAACGCTCCAATGTCATGGACTGACTCTAGTTAGGCGTCTGGGGGACGGTGATACGTAACGCCCCCATGCGTCAGGTTTTTCAGCAGACACTCAGATACAGATTTTCAGAAAATAGATTTTCAAAGACGGATTTTCAGAAACAAGATTTTGAGAGATATGATTCTAAGAAAAAAAACTAGTCTAATGAGAGTTTTCCAGAGAAATAGTTTTATGAAAAAGAATTGTTTTCAGAAAGAAAGAAGTTTCCAAAAAAAGTTTCAGAAAAAAGAGATTTGAGAAAAGCTTTCAGGAAGATTCAGTTTTTCCATAAATATTTTCAATAAACATTTTTTTAAGTATTTCAGTTTCCATTTAAAATCGTCCACTCACTAGGTCATTCAAACGATCTAACCCTCATACTCTCAGTTTCTTTGTTTTGCAGGTCACCCGAAGGACGAGCTCGAGAGGATGGATACTGATGGCAATCACTAGGGTGTTCAGTCCACCAAGTCAAGTCAGAGATAAAGTTCGATCATGTCAAATAAGTCCAGTTCTAGATATTTGTAAAGTAAAATTATGGATATGTATTTCGTATCGAGTTGTTAAGATAAATGATGTTGAGTATTTAGTTGTGTGTGTTGTTTTACATTCTATGTCATGGGTTTAGGCAATGGTCCCATATATGAGATTATGTTTGAGAAAAGAGTATCAGTGTTGTTCATAGTTAGAAAGTCAGAGGCTTAAAGGGATAGTGTAGACAACAGAACCTGGGCGACGCTGTTCTAGGCTCGGGGGCCTAGTTGGGAAGTACGAAATAACATGGAGTCGCCACCCGGTGTGAACCGGGACAAAGATTTAAGGCCGCACTCACCCCTCGCAAGGGAAGACCTCAAACCGTTGGGTTCGGAATGTCCCTTACTTATGTCACTTGTGATGATATGATTTGTGCAATTAATCAACCGAGTCTACTCAATAATCATGCTCAAGGGTACTTAGATCTAACATGCTTTCATCCAAATAACTCCACGCGATATAACACAACAAGCATATTGAACCATTAAATCAACATGTATAAATCATCACCCAAACGCATCATAAACTAAGAACATGCATAATGAACAACCTAAACATGCTTTAACAAATAAATAACAAACTAAATTAAACCATGCTTTAAATAATAAATAAACGGCCTAAAACTATGACATGCTCAAATACAAATTTGGATGAGACGAGATACGTGTGTCTTAAGTGGTACGTGGCATTGTATCCCGAGTACAGACCATACTACCGTCCATTCGGAATCAGCTATGGAATTTACGTCCGGGTTTCCATCCGATATACCACAAAAGGGAACACACATCCCGCTCATCCAACAATCACATCATGCTTCAAACGACTCTCATGCAATTATATATCAAAATAAATAAAACAAAAATAAAGAAGATAAGTAAAAAGGGTGCCCTCAGGTCTAACCTCTTTTGTCGTCTAAGAAAGGGCGTTACACGTCCGTTGGAAGGGAGATTGATCCGATGCTTTCCAATTCGTCTACTCAACGTTTTCCCTCGTTGTTTTGATGCTTGGGCTGCTGTTTTAAGTCCGTTTCGCTGCTACGTTTCAGGTCACAGTTTTGGTTATTTAGGGGACTGTTTTTACGGGTTATTGGGACTGGTTTGGGTTTGTTTTTTTTAGGTGCAGTTTGGGCAGTTTCGGGGGTTTTACTGGGCAGTTTTTTCTGGACAGTTTTGGCGGCTGAACAGGGCTGGTTTTAGGGTGCGGTTTGGACTGGGCAATAGGGGGACTTGTGTGTTCGGTTTCTGGACAGTTTGTGGGGGTGTCTGGCTGCAGTTTGCGTGGCTGTTTGAAGGCAGTTTACGTGTGTCTGTTTGAAGGCAGTGCAGGATCTGTGTTGAAGAGGTTTGTAAGCGTGAGGTTGTGGCGTGATGGGGTTGTTGCGGTGAGAGTTGTTTGTGCATGGAAGGAAGGCTGGACGGGAGTTTGTTATGGTGTGGTTTAAGTGCAGGTCAGAGGCTGGATGGGGGCTTGTTATGGTGCCGTCTAAGTGCAGGTCAGAGGGCTGGATGGGGGCTTGTTATGGTGCCGTCTAAGTGCAGGTCAGAGGCTGGATGAGGGCTTCTTATGGTGCGTGGGCATGATGATGCATGGTAGCTGTGCGTGTGGACAAGAGAGACGTGTGAGGGTTTTTTTAACGTGTGGCTGATTTGTGTTGTAGAGAGAGAAGGCCGAGGGTTTGTTTGTTCGTGAGCTCGGTAATGGCGTGGATGGAGGATAGTGGCTGATACGTTGAGAGGGGCGTTGTGATGGCAATTGTAGATTGAGAGGCTTACTTGAGAGGGCTGTGAGAGCTGTAAGGGCAAGTGGCGTGATGCTAGTTAAGGTTGAATGGTGCGTGAGAGAGCTGTGTGGCGTGAGTGTTGAGAGGGGAGAGAAGGGCAGGTTTAGGGTTATTATTTTTGTGTCTTTTTTGAGTGAAACTGCCAGGGTTTGTTTTTTTTTGGTTTCTGCCGTCTGTGTTGAGAGGTGAGAGAGATGGAGGGGCTGAGTGGTGTGAGGGGCGTCCACCTCTAGGGTTTAGTTTAAGTTATGTTTATATAGTGGTGATCTAGGGTTAGGGTAGGGTTTTGGATGGGAAATAAAATCAATTAAAGGGGAGGGATTTATTTGATTTAGGAATAAGGATTTAAATTTTAGTTTAAGTTAATTTAATTTCACTTTAATTTGTTTTAATTTAATTTGATTTAGATTTAATTTAATTTGTGACATGCATTTAAAATGGTTTAATTATTTAATTTGTGAGATGTGATTTAATGGTTTGGTGTGTTTTAAAACAGAGGTCCAACAAGCAACCCGAAGCCAAACAACGAGGTTAAATCCAACAAAAATTCCATTTTCCAACTTTACCCTTCCAACGTCCGTTTCCTGCGGCTTTCACAACTAAAGAGGTAGTGTCTCCATACGAGACTCATCATCGGGCTGATATGCAAAAATGCAATGTCTACAGTCGCCCCCACTTTGATGGGACTTGTGCAGTGCGTGACAATGAAAATCCTATCAAAGTACGTGCAATGCATTTTTACTTACCTGGCTCGCCAGCTGTCACCTAGTTTGCCTGTTGCTCTGAACTGAATTTGATGATGTGGTGAGGTGTCGCGACCTCGAGGTTCATCCCTGCAAGATGCTTCGATCTCTAGGAATCACTACCGAACTGAACTGATTATGATGTCGAGGCGCTTCGACCCCCTGGGCTTTGTTCCCGAACCATCTGTGATAGCAAGGTGCCTCGACCTCTGGGCTTTGTTCCCTGACTGTGTTAACCGTGGGCTTTGTCCCCGAACTGTACTGAATGTGGGCTTTATTCCATGAACTGAGCTGAATGCAGGCTTTCTTCCTGAACTGTACTGAATGTGGGCTTTATTCCCGAGTTTTTGCTGGACGTAGGCTTTCTTCCTGAACTCTACTGAATGTGGGCTTTATTCCCGAACTGTACTGAATGTGAGCTTTATTCCCGTACTGAGCTGAATGCAGGCTTTCTTCCTGAACTGAACTGGATGCAGGCTTTATTCCTGAACTGTACTGAATGTGGGCTTTATTCCTGAACTGTTGCGATGATGCTTTATTCCTCCTGAGCTTTATTCTCGAACTGTTGAGATGAGGCTTTTATTCTCCCGAGCTTTATTCCCGAACTGCTGACTGTGTAGAGATAGGGCTTTATTCCATGATTGTTTGGACTGTGGGCTTTATTCCCGAACTGTATTGAGATGAGGCTATATTCCCCTGTACTTTGTTCCCGAACTGTTGTGATGAGGCTTTATTCCTCCCGAGCTCTATTCTCGAACTGTTGAGATGAGGCTTTATTCCTCCCGAGCTTTATTCCCGAACTGTTGAGATGAGGCTTTATTCCTCTTGAGCTTTGTTCTCAAACTATACTGATATGAGGCTTCTTCTTCCCCTTGAGCTTTGTTCTCAAACTATACTGATATGAGGCTTTCTTCCCCTTGAGTTTTGTTGTTCTCAAACTATACTGACGTGAGGCTTTCTTCCCCTTGAGCTTTGTTCTCAAACTATACTGATATGAGGCTTTCTTCCCCTTGAGCTTTGTTCTCAAACTATACTGACGTGAGGCTTTCTTCCCCTTGGGCTTTGTTCCCGAACTGTGTTGATATGAGGCTTTATTCCCCTGGGCTTTATTCCCGAACTGTACTGACATGAGGCTTTCTTCTTCCCCTGAACTGATATGGGCCTCGCCCCAAGACTGATACTGATATGGGGCCTCGCCCTCAAACTGATATTGATATGGGGCCTCGCCCCTAAGCTGATATGGGCTTCGCCCCCAAGCTGACATGGGCCTCGCCCTCAAACTGATGATGACGTGGGCCTCGCCCTATGTTGATACTGATATGGGCCTCGCCCTCAGAGTGATGTGGGCCTCGTCCCAGACTGATGTGGGCCTCGCCCCAAAACTGATACCGATGTGGGCCTCGCCCCAGACTGATACTGACATGGGCCTCGCCCCCTGACTAATGTGGGCCTCGCCCCCAGAGTGCTATACCCGGCAGAACCGATGATGTATCTCCATACCAGAGTGCCCTACCCGGCAGACTGATGTTGTATCTCCATACCTACCCGGAGTGCCATACCCGCAGAACTGATCTGATATCTCCCATACCCGGAGTGTTCATTCTCGAACTCTGATTTCCATTATCGGCTTGTTCATTCTCGAACTCCGCTCAAATCTCGATTTTGCTTCATTTCATATTGTTCATTCTCGGATTGTTCTCCATTCTCGGAGTGCCATTCTCCGTTTCTTCATTCTCAAACTGCTGATATGGGCCTCAACCCTGTGACTCATCCCCAAAACTACTACTCATATGTTGCTGATTCTGGTTGGCTTGTCTTTGCCGCTTTTTCTTTTTCTTCTTTGAACCTGTGAATACAAAACAAAACAAACACAAAAAGAATGCAAAATTGTTACGTGTATGCATGCATGCATGAATGAATTTCCTATTCCGCTGGGTTAGGCCTTCCCCCAGTTCTCCAAGTGATTGCTCAGTCTTCTCTCTGGTCTCATGGCTCAATTTCTCGTCATTCCTCTTATTCACGGGGTGGTAGACTGGTTGCTCTCAGTCTTAATTTAGCTTTCTGTCTTCTGCTGTTTGCACTTGGTCAAGATGAACCACATGGTGGGGCCTTCCATATTATCATACTATATCACATGCTACGAAAATAGTCTCAATAGTTATACATATTATCGTCCTCAAAGAATGCTCAGTAATGAAACCAGAGAACCTTCAAAACATTCGATGCAACTCAAATCCAAGTCTTTGAATAAATGATCTAAGCCAGACTCAAAGTGTGTGTGTGCAAAGGTTTTTCACAGCTTAATCCTTAAGTAAGCTAACTCGATGATTTCGTTTCAAAAATCGGGATCGGTGGGTCAAACCAACCTAGATGTCTCAATTATATTCCGCAATTGCTTTTCCATGCTCAATGTAGTATGGCTTTATCTCTCTTTTCCTTTGTCTCTCATTTTTTTCTTTTCATTTTGGACTTCATTTTTTTTTTCTTTTTTTCTTCTTTTTTTTTTTTTTCTTTTTTTTTTTACACACCTACCCTTTAAGGTAGCATTTCTCCTCATGGTGGTCCTAATACTCGCCCATGGGTAGCTTCACGCTTATCGGTTATAGGTGGTTCGTTTTTTTTTTTTTTTTTTTAGAGACTTTTCTTTCATTTTCAACCATACCACACATAACATAAGCAGATCAAGATAGACATCTAAGCAAACGATCATTCACCGACCTACAATTTCTTCGACTGGTCACTTTGCTAACTACTCAGTTTTCACACTGCTAAGAACCATAATCAAGTGCTTACGAGTCTAACATAGATCAATCACTCAAAGTATCGATAAAAGCACGTCAAGAGTTTATCGTTTCTAAGGTTTCGCCCTAAAGCAATCAATTCATCATCATGGACTTATGTCTAACTATCATGACTAAAACAAACAATTTTTTTTTTTTTTCTCTTATTTCCTTTTCCTTTTTCTTTTTTTTTCTCATTTTTTATTTTTCTCTTTCTTTTTTTTTTTTCTCTTTTTTTTTTTTTTCTTTTTTTTTGAAGGCCCCCCAATGGTCTTTCTATCCTTGCCCGCTATCCATGTTTGCTAAACTCATCTTGACAGACCTTCTTCTTTTTTTTTCTCTAACCCAACGGATATCTATGATGGCTTTTAAGACACGGGGTTAACATGATGCAATGTATGCATGAGATGCATGCGACATATGAGATATAATATGCATGTGGTTATCAAAAGCATAAAAGGGGCAACTTCTATAAGATATAAAACTATGGTTCTCATGCGGGTTTATGACAATGCCTTTAACTAAACCCCTTCAACCCACTATAGACACGGTCAACAATGCACAAATTATACACATCACAAGACATGATTTCGGGGCCGATTCTCTATCCCCAGTGGAGTCGCCAGACTGTAGACAACAGAACCTGGGCGACGCTGTTCTAGGCTCGGGGGCCTAGTTGGGAAGTACGAAATAACATGGAGTCGCCACCCGGGACAAAGATTTAAGGCCGCACTCACCCCTCGCAAGGGAAGACCTCAAACCGTTGGGTTCGGAATGGTCCCTTACTTATGTCACTTGTGATGATATGATTTGTGCAATTAATCAACTGAGTCTACTCAATAATCATGCTCAAGGGTACTTAGATCTAACATGCTTTCATCCAAATAACTCCACGCGATATAACACAACAAGCATATTGAACCATTAAATCAACATGTATAAATCATCACCCAAACGCATCATAAACTAAGAACATGCATAATGAACAACCTAAACATGCTTTAACAAATAAATAACAAACTAAATTAAACCATGCTTTAAATAATAAATAAACGGCCTAAAACTATGACATGCTCAAATACAAATTTGGATGAGACGAGATACGTGTGTCTTAAGTGGTACGTGGCATTGTATCCCGAGTACAGACCATACTACTGTCCATTCGGAATCGGCTATGGAATTTACGTCCGGGTTTCCATCCGATATACCACAAAAGGGAACACACATCCCGATCATCCAACAATCACATCATGCTTCAAACGACTCTCATGCAATTATATATCAAAATAAATAAAACAAAAATAAAGAAGATAAGTAAAAAGGGTGCCCTCAGGTCTAACCTCTTTTGTCGTCTAAGAAAGGGCGTTACACGTCCGTTGGAAGGGAGATTGATCCGATGCTTTTCCAATTCGTCTACTCAACGTTTTCCCTCGTTGTTTTGATGCTTGGGCTGCTGTTTTAAGTCCGTTTCGCTGCTACGTTTCAGGTCACAGTTTTGGTTATTTAGGGGACTGTTTTACGGGTTATTGGGACTGGTTTGGGTTTGTTTTTTTAGGTGCAGTTTGGGCAGTTTCGGGGGTTTTACTGGGCAGTTTTTTCTGGACAGTTTTGCGGCTGAACAGGGCTGGTTTTAGGGTGCGGTTTGGACTGGGCAATAGGGGGACTTGTGTGTTCGGTTTCTGGACAGTTTGTGGGGGTGTCTGGCTGCAGTTTGCGTGGCTGTTTGAAGGCAGTTTACGTGTGTCTGTTTGAAGGCAGTGCAGGATCTGTGTTGAAGAGGTTTGTAAGCGTGAGGTTGTGGCGTGATGGGGTTGTTGCGGTGAGAGTTGTTTGTGCATGGAAGGAAGGCTGGACGGGAGTTTGTTATGGTGTGGTTTAAGTGCAGGTCAGAGGGCTGGATGGGGGCTTGTTATGGTGCCGTCTAAGTGCAGGTCAGAGGGCTGGATGGGGGCTTGTTATGGTGCCGTCTAAGTGCAGGTCAGAGGGCTGGATGAGGGCTTCTTATGGTGCGTGGGCATGATGATGCATGGTAGCTGTGCGTGTGGACAAGAGAGACGTGTGAGGGTTTTTTAACGTGTGGCTGATTTGTGTTGTAGAGAGAGAAGGCCGAGGGTTTGTTTGTTCGTGAGCTCGGTAATGGCGTGGATGGAGGATAGTGGCTGATACGTTGAGAGGGGCGTTGTGATGGCAATTGTAGATTGAGAGGCTTACTTGAGAGGGCTGTGAGAGCTGTAAGGGCAAGTGGCGTGATGGCTAGTTAAGGTTGAATGGTGCGTGAGAGAGCTGTGTGGCGTGAGTGTTGAGAGGGGAGAGAAGGGCAGGTTTAGGGTTATTATTTTGTGTCTTTTTTGAGTGAAACTGCCAGGGTTTGTTTTTTTGGTTTCTGCCGTCTGTGTTGAGAGGTGAGAGAGATGGAGGGGCTGAGTGGTGTGAGGGGCGTCCACCTCTAGGGTTTAGTTTAAGTTATGTTTATATAGTGGTGAGCTAGGGTTAGGGTTAGGGTTTTGGATGGGAAATAAAATCAATTAAAGGGGAGGGATTTATTTGATTTAGGAATAAGGATTTAAATTTTAGTTTAAGTTAATTTAATTTCACTTTAATTTGTTTTAATTTAATTTGATTTAGATTTAATTTAATTTGTGACATGCATTTAAAATGGTTTAATTATTTAATTTGTGAGATGTGATTTAATGGGTTTGGTGTGTTTTAAAACAGAGGTCCAACAAGCAACCCGAAGCCAAACAACGAGGTTAAATCCAACAAAAATTCCATTTTCCAACTTTACCCTTCCAACGTCCGTTTCCTGCGGCTTTCACAACTAAAGAGGTAGTGTCTCCATACGAGACTCATCATCGGGCTGATATGCAAAAATGCAATGTCTACAGATAGTACGACTTATTCTCTACCGGTAGCATCTCCCAAATTAGGGATGTTACAGTATAAGCGGTACTAGTCTCAACTGTATTTGTAGAGCAGACATTTAGTATGAGTGACAATATTCTTGATGACAAAAGATCAATGTTGAAACCTGAGACGCTAGAAACTCAAACATGTCTTGACAATTGATGTAGGACGGAATGTCGTGAACAAGAAAATCAGCTAGAATTTTTTGAAGATTTGTGCGATAACACAAACACAACAAATATTGAAGGCTCAAGAACTGGACTGTCTTCCCTGGATGAGGATGAATAAAATATAAATGAGGTAAATTATTAAAAATAAAATGTAACAGAACTACGTGAGGTTTGATTCCTCTACGTCCAAGAGGATACGTAGACAGTTTAATTAAGTGCAAGCTCTTGTTTTCAAAACAATAAATAATATCAATGTACAATTTTACTCTTACTCTTTAGTAAATCTTTTATTTTTATTTATTTATTTATAACAATTTAAATTAGTTTATTTAAAAAAAAAAAATTAATGTTTCAAACTTTAAACTGAATCATATGATTTGACACGGTTCAACCAAAGCTGAACCGTCAACTGTATGATTTTTAACCATAATCGAATCGTGTGCAACTTACCTCTAGATCGACCCTGATAGACCTGTCACTGGTTTTGTAGACATAACATTAGAATATCAAAATTATATTCATATGTATAAAAATAATTATGTATTACTATGAGCCTATGATATTTTCTAAATAATGTTAGAATTATGAATTAATCAGATAATATCACATAATTTATATGTTACTCACTATAATATGAATGATACCACATGTTAGAATATTACTCATCACATATGTACTAAGTTGTATCTTTACATAGTTATAGACTTATTTTAACATTTGTTAGTATTTATGTGTTTGAGAACTTATAACTAGAGATGCACACGGTTGCGGTTCGGAATCGTAATTGAACCTTAACCGCACCGTTGGGCGGTTGGAACGGTTTGAACCGAAATGGTTATGGTTACGGTTCAAACCATAACCGTTACGATTTTTCAACCGTAACGATTGAAAATTGTTAGCAGTTACGATTAACGGTTTCAATCTTTAACTGTAACGACTAACGATTTTGACCGTTAGCCAACTGTAACGGCTAACGATTTTGACCGTTAGCCAACAATTTTTTTTATTTTTTTAATTAATTAATAGTAGTAGTAGTAATAGTAGTAGTAGTAGTAGTAGTAGTAGTAGTAGTAGTAGTAGTAGTAGTAGTAGTAGTAGTAGTAGTAGTAGTAGTAGTAGTAGTAGTTTAGCCACCAACCTAGCCTTGTACCGTTCAATATGCTCTATATTTCACAGTAAAAACCCATGTAGTAGTAACAGTTAAAGACATCAAAATCCTCACTGTATTCATTTTTGCTACCGGTGTAAAAGTTTCAAGGTAGTCTATCCCATAGGTTTGGGTGTATCCTTTAGCCACCAACCTAGCCTTGTACCGTTCAATAGACCCATATGCTCTATATTTCACAGTAAAAACCCATCTACACCCACTAGTTTCTTTTCTTTATATATTTCAACTAACTCCCATGTTTTAATTTTTTAAGAGCCTCCATCTCAACTCTCATAGCTTCTTTCCAATCCTTATTACCCAATGCTTCGAAAACAGTTTTTGGGATGGTTATAGTGTTTAGGTGAATAAGAAAACTTTTATAACTGTTAGACAACCTCCCATAGGACACAAAATGAGATAATTGATATTCGGTACACTCTCTCACACCCTTCCGAATAGCAATATGAAGATCATAATTGTCCACAGGTTGGAGAACATAGTCATCACTTTCATAAGTTTCAGGCTCAGAAGCCACCTCATTACCATTTGCACTATCATCAGTACCAGGGTTCGGTTCTGTTTCTGGGACCTGCACAGGTTGAATAGTGAAATCTTTCCTTCTTGAATAAACCTGCAATGGGCGAATAACACTTTGAATATGTTTATTTGAGGTGATTGGATCATTTTGTGACTGTGGTGATGGAGACATGGATGGTGATGGAGATGGGAAAAATGAAAGATCAAGTAAAAATAAATCTCTATCCTTATCTTCCATGAATGATCTCTCCCCCTGAAGATGAGGTTTAGCAAAAAAACATTCATGTTCGACAAATGTAAAATCAGAAGAGACAAAAGTTTTTTTTGTAGGAGGATGATAACATTTATACCCTTTTTGTGTTGATGAATACCCAACAAATATACACTTAAGAGCTCTCGAATCGAGTTTATCTCTCTGATGTGAATGAATATGGACAAAAGACACACAACCAAATATTTTAGGAGTAAGGTGGTTTGTATTTTTGAAGCTTGGAAAAATTTTAGGAAAGAGTTGCATAGGGCTTTTGTGATCATGGACTCGGGAGGGTAATATATTTATAAGGTGAGTAACAGTTAAAACATCTTCTCCCCAATAATTTTTTGGAACATTCTTTTCGAATAGTAAGACACGAGTAACTGCTAGAAGATGTCCATTCTTTCTTTCTGCCACACCATTTTGTTGTGGTGTATTGATACAAGAGGACTCCTGAATTATTCATTTTTCATGAAAAAATGATGATAAGGTTTGATTAAAATAGTCTCTGGCATTATCTGATCGAACCCTCTTAAGTTCTACCCCAAATTGATTTTTTATCATGTGAAAGAAGGTTTGAAAGGTAGAGCCAACATCAGATTTTTGTTTTAATAAAAAAACCCATGACATACGTGTACAATCATCAATAAACAAAACAAAACAAACCACCGAGCACCAGAAATATTTGGAACTGTAGAAGGTCCCTGGACATCACTATGGACAAGAGCAAAAGGAACTGACATTCTTTTATTACTTATAGGAAAAGACGTACATTTGTGTTTTGCAAGCTCACAAACATCACAATGAAACATCCTCATATCAACATCTTTAAACAATTCAGGAAATGTAATTTTAAGAACGCTGAAAGATGGATGACCAAGACGCAAATGATATAACCATATTTTGTTTTTGTTGGAAATAAATGATTCAGAAATTAATGAAAAAGGAAAAATACTCTTAATGCTGTTTCGCCCACTAGATTTTTCAAGAAGGTAGAGTCCATTCTCCTCTCTAGCAAGTCCAATGAAAAAGGAAAAAGACTCTTAATGTTGTTTCGCCCACTAGATTTTTCAAGAAGGTAGAGTCCATTCTCCTCTCTAGCAAGTCCAATCATCTCCCCCGTGCCCTGGTCCTGAAATTTACAATGTGTAGAAGAAAATGTCACTTTACAATTCAACTTCTTCGTCAATTTATAAACTGAAATAAGGTTTACAGCTAATTTAGGCACATGCAACACATTCTTTAGAACCAATTTTGAGTTGATGACAACATCTCCCTATCCAGTAACTGTAATTAAGGTACCATCTGCAGTTGATATTTTTTTATTACTAGGACAAGGATTGTAAGAGTTAAAAATATTGGAAGACTGAGTCATATGGTATGTGGCCCCGGAATCAACCACCTAAGATCCTTTGATAGGAATAAGTGAGGCATTGAGAGAAATGGACTGAGATATTTTACCTGAAACAACCAATGAACAGTTACCTGAACCTGTCAGGTTCTCTAAAGTTCCCATTAAATTTTTTAACTTCTCAATCTCTTCTCTATTAAACTTAACTTGGTTATGAAAAAACTCAGTTTCTCCTTTTGGTTGCATTGTGGTTGCATGAGCTTGTCCTCTTGCTGGTCCATTTTTCATTGTCAAGTTTCTATTGTTTGCTTGGGAACTCTGGAAATTTGACGGCTTACCATTAAGTTTCCAACATTTTTCCCTGGTGTGTCGTGGCTTTTTGTAGTATGTACACACAACAGAATCTTTATTTCCAGATTTTGAAATCTCAAACCATCCAATCTCATTTGTTAGTCCACTAGGATGAGTGCTTGGCTGGTTGTCTACTCCATCACGCCTTACATTTCCACCATTTACTACCATTGTAGAACTCTCTGCCGAGACTGATTGAGGCTCCAACATGACTCATCTTCAACTTTCTTCTCCTCGGATTATGCCAATAGTTTCATTCAATGATGGAAGATCATCTTTTCCAAGAACTTGGAGTCTTACAGCATCAAATTCAGCATTTAATCCAGCAAGAAACTTATAAATTCTGTCATTTTCCATAAATCTTTTAAGAATGGCAGCATCATCACTACATTTCATCTCAATACATTGATAATGATCCAACTCTTGCCATAAAATTTGTAAGATACCAGAGTATTCAGTAATAGAGAGATTACCCTATTTTGTACCTGAGATTCTGGTCCTGATGTCGTAGATTTGAGCAGCATCACGAATCCTTGAATACGTCTATCTACAACAGTCCCAGATATCCTTCGCCGTTCCCAAGAACATGCAGGTATCACTGACTTCAGGCGTCATCGAGTTCCATAGCCATGACATCACCATTGAGTCAGCTTCATCCCATGTGTCATACTTCAGATCTCCTAGTGTCAGACCGTTGCCAGTGAGATGACTCAATCTGCCCTTCCCTTTCAGAAAAGTGCGAACAAACTGATACCATTTAAGGTAGTTTTTTCCATTCAACCTATAACTTGGTTGAATATTTTGCAAATCTCCAACTGGAATCATGCTAGGCATTTCTGCTGCTTGAATTTCAGATTTGTTTGAGGTTTTGATTGCATCAGACATGATGAATGATGAGGAAAAAAAGGCTTGGGAAAAAAAGGATTCAGCAATGAAGGCTGAAAATGAATATCTCAAGGATTCAAATTAGCGCTGATACCATGTGAGGAAATTAGTTAATTTCATTCATAAAATAAATTAGTACAATTCTAGATTAATATATACACAAAGAGAATTACAGGAAAGGAAACTAGCCTAAATCAAATCACTATAAATCAATGATTGACTAATAAATCAATATTTACTGCTTTCCTAATTAATCTCAGCCAACTCATTCTAGCCAAGTATAGGCTGTCTTTGACAGTAAAGTGTAAGTTTTTTTTTTCTTATTTTTTTAATAAAAAAACAATATATAAATTATCAATGTATACTTTAGTTTTAAATAAATATTTAATTTTTTTTTTATTATTTATAACAATTTAAATTAGTTTATTAAAAAAAGATTTAAAATCTTAAACCAAACAGTTGGCCGAAACCGCAACCGAACCATAGACCGAACTGTCAGTCTTCGGTTCAGTTACGATTTCAACCATTAGGTTGAGTATGGTAAAAAATATTGTAATTAGAATATAAATTAATTATAAGATATAAAACAAATGTTATAGCATAAGTTAGTTTAAATTATCTAGAATCATGTGAAAATTCCGTGAAATTGATGTGCCTTCATAATTTTTCAAAAATATGTACGTAACTATTGTATTTCTACTTAATTTCTTATTTTTAAAAGTACAATAACTGTTAGTAAAATGATTTGATTCATTGCTGATTTAATATTTGCGCTAAGTAGTTGTTTTTTGTTTTGTTTTGTTTTTATAAAATTTAATAGATAATTAGTAAAAAAAATTATATTAAATTAAATCTTAATTAACTGACATGTCACAAAAGATTATAAAAAACTTAGCACAACTCAATTCAACGAAAATATCTACTATGGAATGATGGTATCACTTTACCCATATAATAAACCAATAATGTCTTGTCACATGTGTTAAATAGTAAAAAACAATTATATAATTGATAGTTTTCTTTAATACAATTCTTATATATTATATAATTATTGATTGGTGGTATCACGTCACCCATAAAACAGTGGTGTCAAAAAATCCCTCCAATTCAACATTAGATCCAAATTTTTAGTACAATATTTGCTATGTGGCTGGCTAGCTAAGTATTTATTCTTGATTGGTAGTGATTTTATTTTACAGTTAATAGATTCAGAGATAGGGACATTATGAAGGAGATTATTGCTATATATAGGTTGCTTGTTCATTATTAAGCCTAAATGCTTTCATGGGGTATTCAAATTGAATTTGGAATTTATTTTTCTCTTTTTGTGGACATGCATTTTTCATGATATATAATAATAAACAGTTAAAATTCAATTATTTATAAATTCTTATTTACAATTTATAAAAAAACTCAATACAAAATTATCAAATCCAAATCCGTTCAAATTACCATCCAAATTAATGGATATATCCATGACATGCATACAGTTACTACACATATCAGTAAGTGGATGTACCTCATCACGACATTCATCTATTTAAACTGATTCTTGGTTATATGATTATGTGGTTTGATGCTAATCTTTTTCAATTCTGAAATGTTATATTGACAGAACTATGAGAATCACATCCTCTTGGCACTGCTGATGTTGCAGCTTCAGACTTTGCTACTAAAAAGAACCAAACAAAAACATTTTTTTTCATTAGAATAGTCACATGGTTAATCTGATGTTATTGTACTCCGTTTAATTTAAAATATAAATTTCTTCTTATGTTTTCTGGTCATATCAATTTAATTATGTCTTTGTTAACTTCATTTGACGTATGACAATATCATTTATTTTCATTTTCTTACTGGAACACTTAATGGTTTTCGTTGTTGATTTAAGACATATGACTTTCATAACTTGGGCTTCATGTATCTGTTTTCGGCCCATAATATTTCAATTTGAAACTAAATTGAAGATGCATGTGGTTTAATCAGTTATATCGGTATGATCATCCTAAAATTCCTCTTTAAAATATCATTGCCTCTCCTCGCATGATGTATAGTAATACCATTGCCTCTCCTCGCTTTGTTGATCATGAATCAAAATTTCATTTAGTGATCTACATCAGAGTGACTTATTTTTTGTTTTCATCGTCAAGAACATCAATTAACCCAGTATTTTAGTACTCAGAAGTCTTTCCTATGGGGAAGTTTGTACCCATTTATATGTATTGGTCTTCCTTTGAACTTGTCAAAATTAATGTTATCTTTGAGGCCATCTTAGTTCTGAGTTGTCGCTTCTAATTAGTCAGCTCTCTGAATCTTCCTTGTCTCCTGCAGTCAGCCAGGATAATTAAGCTCTTCAGCCCTCGTAGCCTGAATTTTCCAATCTGTATGAATCAATGTGATTAAGTGTGCACCATCTTTAGGTTATAAGGCTTTTAAATGGGCGAGAGTTCTAAATCCAAGTCTTAATTAAGTGTGACCTAAGCTTGCTTAAAAATCATATGGGTCTCTACTCATGTATATCCTGGACCAAACCTAAAAGAGTCAAATTTAGACCCGCTTCCCGTTTGTGTTGATCTATTTTGTGTTCAGTTTTTTATAATATTTTTCTGTCATGCATATATATATAATAATTAATAGTTATAATTTAATTACTTATAAATTCCTATATAATAAATACTAATAACAATTTATAAAAAACTCAACTTATCCGTATGAGAAATACAAACCCCAAACTGAAAGCCTGAAACCTAAGGAGGAAACCGATGGGAGGATTCTATGCACGCGTATGTTTTAATTATCAGGCAAGTAACGCAACGAGCTGAATCAAAATCCTAAAATAATAAGGATTAATCACCGCCTGTTTATATCTATATAAGCATATATATATCATTATATTAGTTACCGTTTTTCTTTATTCTGCAAGCAATCTTCAGATATACTCTCAAACAAAACCCTAGCTAGCAATCAATACCCAATGGAGATCTTTTCTGTTTTCAAGAAAGCATTTGGTGGAAGCCATTTCAAGAAGTCCTATTACAAGCCGCTCTTGGTGGGTACTGAGGATGATGCTGATGAATCCGTTCACATTCGCAGAGGTTATGTGACTTTTTACGTAGGCCAAGAAGAGAAAATATACCAAGTTCCTGTTCAATTTGTATCTTTTCCTCCATTAAGTGCAGTCATGAAGGAGTCCTATGATGATGTGTATGATGTTAAGATCGATGGTCCCATAAAGCTTGCATGCACTCCCAAGCAATTTGAAGAGATAATCAAGCTTGCCAAGAATCGGTAAATTTGAATCTCTTTTCAAGTTGTTTGATTTTTCTTTTATTTTCTTGCTAAGATTTTTTCCAGTACTGTATTGAAACAGAAGAGACAAGTTATTTTGTATAACCAATCAATTTGATTTCTTTATATTATTTTAATCAAGAATCAACATGTTAACGGCATAATATTCAAGAATATTATATTGCATCCAATGGCTTGTTTTAAAGAACACTAAACAAAAAAAATATATTTAATTAAGTGTAATCTCCTCCAAAGAGTCGGGATTTTTCACTACATCAACAGGGTTCAAGATTGAAAGCTTTACATAGATCTGTAACTCGACAATCCAGCAAACTCGATGACGCTGTTACGTAGGTTTTGAATGGAAGATTGGCTACGTAAAAGAGAAGGCCTAATACATAAATATCCGGTGTACTTTATTATGGGGCTCTACAGCACGAAACACATTTATTAGTTAAGGGTACTACGTTATACGCGTGTGATTCAAATGAAATCATAATTTTAAAATTTTAAAATTTACCGAATAAATTATTCAATAATTTATATGAATAATTCATTCATATTTCACCTAAACAATTTATTCGATATCAAATAACGGCAAAATTAATTTACAAAACATCGTAAAACTTTTACGAAAATATTTTTCCGCAAAATAGCATAAAACACGTTTACGACCGAACAGACAAACCAATACCATGGGGGGCTGCCCAAGTCAGCCCCAATAGTAATTGGGCAGTTCATGAGCTGCTCGAATAGTGACTAATTCACTGTTTGGATAGCCGTTACTTGGTATGCCTGAAACTCCCCCGGTAACACCGTTTTTTACCATTTTCGTGTATTTTCACTCCGACATAATTTCCGACAATTATTCTAATGCCAATACACATCCAATATATTTAAATAACATATTTTTCATCACAAAATTTTTAGAATTTTCAGATCTGATCTGAATATAAATTTAATCATATTTCATATTTAAATCCAATTTTCTCAACATTAATTCAATTAATATCTACACCAATCAAAGCCACCGCAAATGATGAACTCAAGAACAATTCTAGGTATTACAAGAGTGGTCATAACACTCTAAAATAACAACAAGTTATCTAATAACCAAAATAAGCTTATATTACACTAATTAAGCTTACTAGCTTTATACACATGCATATATTCATTTTCAAAGCATCCAACCATCCCAACATATATTCAAGAGAGGGAAAAATAAATCTACATCATATGTAAATAGATAGGACAATAGAAATAATTTTTCAATTGAAGAAAGTAAGAAAAATACCTTAATTTTCAATTTTCTTCAACAAAAGCTCTAACACTTTTATTTTCTCTCAAACCTCTCATTTTCTATGTTCTTGGAAGGTTGAACTTCTTAGAACAAATGAAACAATTTTCACTTAAATATTTTTTTTTTCATTTGGTCGAAATCTAGGAGAAAAATAATACAAATATGTTTGATTTGTTTAATCTAATTTAAAAAAAGTCCAAATCAATTTGATAACCCTTAACTTTAATAAAGTCAAGTGTAACCAATTATATCAAGCCATTTCCCTAGCAAATGACGGCATTAGATTTTTATTTTTAATTATTTAATAATTAAATAATCAATTAATATAAATATCTTTATATATGTAATTTTATTTACATTAAATAATAAAATGCACATATTAATGACATGTGTCAAAATCTTATTTGATAAATAATTCATGTATATTTAAATAATTCATGTATTAAATATAAATACACATTAATTAAGAAATGATTGAAATGCCCATATGCATGTATTTTTGGTTAATCGTTAAACGATTCTAATTAACTTATTTAATCCGATAAAGTATTATGAATAATCTGTATTATTCATAACGCGTTGCCCAAGTTCTCAATGAATACACTTCATATTATGAGACTCTAAATTCAGTTTTATCCCTCACGGAATCCAAATTTGTGTCCATAATTCACCAAATCATAAATTATGATGATCACAAATAATCTCGCTAAACTATACAAGTCAAGGTCATTTGTCACACCCGTCCCCTTAGGTAGGGTAGGGGTGAGACGGAGACTAGAAACTGGCAGAGTTTCCCCTGTAATATGGACTAATCCTCCAAATACAAGGAAAAATCTAAACTGAAAAATAAAATCTCATCATAAAACTAGGATCTCCATGATCCAACTCAACATAATATCCATAAAGGAAATACAATAACCTCAGTATCAATTAAAGGCTCAATGCCTATAATCACATAACAAATTCTTCCAAGAAATACAGTCTCAAAACATAACAAGACACTCTACTGTTGGCACAACCTTTTCTCTACTGGCAGGAATGATGACGAAACAGCAGATGAAAAGAACGATCTACTAATCTGCTAAACCTGAAATGTTAAGGAATGGGGGGTAAGCTCACGCTTAGTGCAATGGATCACAGCTCAGTGCCGTGGATAATCAAGTAACAAAGTGGATCGAACAAGTCTTTCATTATATAAATAAATACATAAGCTGTAAATCGATATCTCAAACATTTACTTGAAATCGTAAATCTCATTTCTCATAAACTCATTTCTCATAAAACTCAAATCATAAATCTCATTTCTCATAAAACTCAAATCATAAATCTCATTTCTCATAAAACTCATACTGCTCAAAAATACTTTGATAAAGATAAATCTGTTTATTCATCTATATGCACAACCTCATGACAATATGGCAAAGCTGGCAACATGGGGCTTCCCCACGGCAAAACTGGCATCCGGAGCAAACTGGCAACGTGAGACCTTATCTCACGGCAATAACTGGCAACATGAGACCTTATCTCATGGCAATAATCTGGCACATATAAGTACACGGGGTGCATCCTAACATAAAAATCATTTCCAAAATCCATGTTCATATATCTCAAATCATGCAAGTTTCTCATATATCACAAACACATGATTTCAACATAATCAATAATCGATCCATACCTTATAGCAAAATATATAAACTTTCTAAAAACAAACTCATTTAATGCATTACTTTTAAGATTCATTTAAGAAAACATACATACTATATACTTTTGAAAACATCAATGTTACAGGCTTATCCACGCACCTGGTGAGCTGACTACTAAGAAAGGAACTATGCAGCAGGACCGTCCCTGCTTACGGTATCACGATCACCTAACAAACAACAGAATTTACTATAAGGAACATAATCCTAATTTAGAATAGATGCAAGAATATGCAAGAAACGTGGTTCGGTCGTTCTCGCAAACTTAACGAAAATTAAGATTCGGAGGTCCATTACTACTCGGAATGGTCTGAAATTCGCGGAGGAGACTCGGGAAAACGGCACGAAGACACTGTCCGGCGCGTGGTGGACACGCGCCGATTGGTCAAGCCGCGCGTGGTCCTCACGCGCCGCCACATAGGGCGCGCGTGAGCGCCACGCTCCGGTCCGATGGAAAATTTTCCGATGGACGAGCGTTCCTCTCCCTCTCCCGGATCTAATGCCGCTGACGGTTCGTCGATCGGAGTTCCGGATCAACGGGAAACCAAGAAAAACCATAAAAAGTTTCTTACCGAGATTTCTTCAAAAATTGGAAGTTTCCCAAGATGAAACCACCACCAAAATGATCCTCTCAACGAGATCTACACTTTTCCTTAAGGACTCGGTCGGGTTTGAACTACGAATCGAAACCGAAACTTCTCTTTTCTCTCTTTTCCTTTTCTTTCTCTTTCTTTCTCTCTCCCTCACGTTTCTCTCTGACTCTTCTTATCTTTCTTATCTTTCTATCTTTCTTATCTTTCTATCTTCTATTTTTTTTTTATTATTAAAGGAAGAGGTGGCTGCTGAGAAAAATTAGGGTGTGCGTGTGTGCGTACAAAATATATACTTATATGTCAAAATTCGTTTGCCACCCTAACTTGATCTGAACCGCATTTTAATTCCAACTTCCACAAATTTAATAATTTAATCCTAAAATTTATTTGGGGTGTTACATCATTACATCCGTATAATCCCTCTGTCACAGACTATCTATATTATGCAGTGGATATAGATAGGAACGCTAATATAGTCGATTTATAAATTTACGATCTCTAAATAACAATCGGAACTCGCTTTCGCAGTGTACCACGACCATGGATTTACTAGATCATAAACACGTGCATGATACCTATGTCATGTACACAAGACTGACAGATTCTATTTGATAATCACAAGATATCATAAGCATGAGTCCACACTCAACGAACATATGGAGGTCTGATCTAAATAGATCGATGACATGACTGCCATCAAAGTATGAAAGATAACTTATATATCCATAGTGGTATCTCAAGTCAAATAATCACTATGATACTCGACTCGAGAAGATTCCTATAGATGTTGGTGTACCATCTATTAGGAAATCTTCGGTGATTCGTTCGGTATTTATCAAATAAACACCTACACGTCTATATGAGTCTCCCGAGACTCATGGTTCATTAGGATAAATCATCAGACCAAGTCTCGATATACGATATGTACTGGTCTTAGCGGATTTTACTAACCGATTCGTGTTAGTAAATCTTGACCATGAATTTTATTTGAGAATATACAACTTATAGTGACACTTTCCAATGTCAATTACAAATTACGTTATAACTGCAGACTACGTTGTAAATCCTGGGATCACTAAACCAGATTTAGTTTAAATCTAATCGATATTAGATCGAATACGTATATAAAAGATAAGAGATGTGACCATAAATAAGTAATATTATGGAAAATAAAGTTTTGTTTGTATTCATGAATCAGACATAAATACGATCCAGATTGGCGCTCCGAGCACTAACCCTAACACCTACTCACTAGCAATGTGGGATATATATTACAATCATCCCCTTAAATACCTAGCAGTTTCATGAGGGTAATATGACAAGCTTTATATGTGTCCAAAATAGATAATATCTACTTGGTTGGTAGGGATGTGGCTGTCACAATTGGTATTAAAGACATCTCACCAACATGATGTGTGTCAATGGGAACGTTAGGCCTAATAAGATGGTGGATGTAATATCCTAAGTTACTTAGGAGCAAACTTGGGATGATGTTGAAATTCATGGCCCTAACTCAACCCAAAGGCTAGATTGACAGTTGATGGTTGTCCAATGTTTATATTTTGAGTTTAATTATTTATTTAAGCCAATATGAGATATTTTCCTCAACACCCCCACACGTGCAGGTCGGTTTTTTACCTGATCCATGTCATGTGGATATATAGTGTGAGCCCACTTGTGCATGAGTGTGTCTATGATACCATGTTGAAATTTTTATGAGCCTAGCACAACCTAAAAGCTAGCTTAAGAGTTGAAGGTTGTCAAATGCTTATATTTTGAATTTAATTAATTATTTCAGCCGATATGA
Organism: Zanthoxylum bungeanum; assembly: GCA_019454045.1. Lineage (NCBI taxonomy): Eukaryota > Viridiplantae > Streptophyta > Magnoliopsida > Sapindales > Rutaceae > Zanthoxylum > Zanthoxylum bungeanum. The sequence goes on from SKCR01001396.1 coordinate 29,838, forward strand.
GATATTTTCCTCAACAAATGGCTTATATATATTATGTCCCTTTAACAAGCAGTTACTATTTTGGTGTGTTTGGGCTCATACTAAGAAAAAATTGTGAGGGCTCAAGAGGTTTCATTCCATGTATTATGAAAAACAATATCTAATATACATGTGTTGCTCCACAAATTATCTTGTGTGGGTGTGCCAGAGGAACGAGTCCTAAAAATTAAAATTGATGATGACTAATTTCTAAAACAAACGATTGCTAATGGATTATCTAAAGTCCGAAATGAATGAACAAATAGATTAAAGCTACTACAACTAGAATTTTAAAATGAATACTTTGATTACTGAAATTTCAATTATTAAAAGAATGCTTGAAATATTAAAACTACTGGAAATATGGAATTAGAATCATAAAAGATCTAAATTGCTAACTAAGACATTGAATTTGAGTTGTTGTTATTGTTGGATTGAGTTGTATTTCCCTTAAATTGTCAATCTTCCTCACTTTTATACTCCTGCAAGCAATTGTCCTCTCCTATTTCACGGTCACATATCCTCTGCTCACGGAGACTTCCAGCCCCACGATCCTTGTGGCTATGCCATCTTCTTCCTTATATGCCATAACAACTCCAAGAATCTTGAACTATACCGTAGTTCCCTAAACCACTAGGTTTTATTTTGTCCCATCATCAACTGCTTCGGCAACAATCACCTCAATTTTTCTATTGTGTTCGATGGTTCCAGGACTTTCTCCAGCTCTCAGCTTTTCTCAATTCTCCATGGGCAAGTTGGAATTCTCAATTTGACTTGTTGGGATTTTGTGGCTTGATAGACTTAGAAGTAGCTCATGTGGAATTGTCTCTGGATTTTTTGGTTAATACTATGGAATTGGGCATGTTTAATTATTGGAAGAATTTTTCAAAATGTTGGCGAAATTATTGTTTTGAATTGTGGACGTTGGTCTGGTTTCATTAGGTCAATGTTAATTGAATGTTTGTAAGGTAATGATATGTTTTGGCTAATATGGGTAGTTGGAAATAGTGGAGAAATTGTCTAGGAAAATGGAGGATTTGATGTGAAAGGAAAGGGAAATTATCTAGATAATTTGATGATTTGGCTAATATGGTTGTTTCTGGCCAAATTCTGGTTTGACTTCTTTAAAGAACTATGTGACATAATATATGTTTACCGAACCTACAATTTTCTCCTTGTGGTCACTTGCTCATTGAAGTTTCTCTTTTGCACAGATATGTCACTAAGCAGAGAAGCCTCCGTTCCTCATATCGCTTCAGCCGGTCCCGCTTATTCCAATAAGGGAAATGTAAATTTCTTGAGATATGGTTCTATTCTTCCAATGTTACTGCCACTTTAATAATCGGGCTTTGATACTCTTCTACAATTAATAAGGGAAATGTAAACTTCAATAATCGGGCTTATTCCAATAAGGGAAATGTAAATTTCTTCAGCCACTCAGGCTTTGATACCCTTCTACAAATCCAACACCATCCTTAAGGCTACTCAATGGCTGTTTAGGTATTTGAATTTGTTTTTTCCTTTACTAGATAATCGGAATTGCATTTACCGATGGAGTAAGGAATGATGTACATAGATTGGTAGACTTTCTCCATAGTATCAAACCGTTTTGGACATGACAGATATCTGGACATTTATTTAGATGACTAAAGTCCCATTCAAACCCACCAATGATCTTTTGGGTGGTGCCTTTTGGTTATGATATCGGTTTTGTAACTCTTTCATCTCCCTCTTTGGTCTTATGTCTATTACCCTAAGGGATATTGTAGCACTGACTGGGCTATCTAAAAGTATCTACACCTTTGATTGACACATAAGGTTTGCCATCATTTGAGTCTCTTTTTTCAAAAAGAAGTACTTTTTCTATGTTTTATTATCAATAAGAAATGGCCTTCCACACCCAAAGTTGATGACCACATGTTATTTCTCTGGGTCATGCCAATATCTATTTTTGCCCTTTCGGAGGATATGCTTGTTGGGGCAAATACAGTAGTGCGTCCGAGGACAAAATCGGTTTTCAAAATATTTTTAATTCAGATAAATTAATCAGTATCATAACATTTAATTTATCCATATTTCGACTTAATCACTAATACGAATTGACACTAATAATACCAACCCCAACAATTCTACCAAGAGTCAGCCACTGCGGTAAGAGCCATTCCTTGGCTCGCATCACTGTAGATACATCATTTTCTAGAGCTAATGGCTCACTTTAGATTGTCTAACTATGGTTTTTCACCTATTTTATGGAGTTTAGAGCTGATGGGTTTATTGAGTCGCCTTTGGAAGTAAGCTTTGGCTACCCTTTAATAGACTGCACCTGTACTTGGACGTGGAAGCAAGTACTCTATTTTCTGCTGGCCGATTTTGTTAGGCCATCACTCTATATTTTTCAGTCTTCATCTACTAGTCCTTGGTGCTGAATCTAGATCTATCTCATTCTGAAAATGATTATTTTTTTAAAGAATTTCAAGCGTAATGATCCAGGATTCTGTCTTTTGGCTATCTTTCTGTAGATGTTTCCTTTAAGTGGCACACCACGGTCTCCAAGATGTTATATTTCTCTACTTCTTGTCGCGTCAATTTGGATTTCTGTAAACTTTCTTACATTCTCCTACTTTCATGCATCCATCCTTTGGGTAATGACAAATTCTTCATAAGGATGATATTGTTAAAGAGCTTGATGACCCCAAGCTATTATATATGTCTAGGAATGCTCCATTGGTGAGGCTTCTTGTGAGTGAGAAAGAGGCTATCAGTGGGTTAATGCGATGGTAAGACTAGGTGTTCCCTAAGATTGCTCCAATTCCTTTATTCTTGCATGATATTTCCTGTAATATTGCTTTTCTTTTCATTTTGTATTGATATCCTCTTATTGAAGCCCTATTTTGTATGCAGATAGTGATTTACAGGAAGCGACACAAGAGTATACACCCTCACTAGCGTCTATCCCAGATAAGAATATGAAGATTCCTTTAAAAGAACCCATTCTTGCTAAGAAGGTCAGATAAGTCCCCTCACCTAATTCTCAAGATATTTGGAGGTCTTCGAGGGTACAATCCCAACGTACTCCTTCTTCGAAGTTCATTTTTCATGAGTACTGACTCTTCGAAAGAGCCTGTCTCCTCCGACTCTTCCAGTTCTGAAGAGGAGAGAATTCATTTCAAGCCACTCCTCAGGAATCAAACGCATAACTCTGAGGATCTCACTCAGGTAACACAATCTTTCAAATTGTATATACTTAAGCATTTGTTTCCATCGTTTACTATTCTTTTCTTCTTTTGCAATTATTCATCCATCATACAGTGGAGTAATTTAGGACAGGTGAAATAAAGAGTCAAACACATCTTCTTAATCAAAGAATAATTCAATTGATTCATAAGCTGCCAATATATATAACTTGAGGGGAACTCCTCCCCTGGAGGCATGAGCATAGGGTTTAGTCAAATACTCTTTGATATTCTTGAATATAGAGGAGGTTTGACTTCTATGATTACTCTGATTTTATTTTTTTCAATTTCAGTTCCTCTCTAGTGAACCAAAAATCTTAAGAAGTTTTTAGTTTTGACACAAAAGGCACATTTGAGAGGATTGAGTTTGAGCTTGTGTTTTCTCATCCTTTCGAAGCTTTTTCTCAAATGGACTACACGCTCACCTGCTCTTTTAGACTTCACAATAATATCATCAATATAAACTTCCATAAATTGACCAAATATGTCATGAAAAATAGCATTCATTTCCATTTGTTATGTGGCTCCAGTGTTTTTAACCTCAAAAAGTATAATCACCCACTCGAAAGTACCAATTGAACTAGGACATATAAAATAGTTTTAGAAATATCTTCATTTGCAATAGAAATTTGATTTTAACTAGAAAAATCATCCATAAATGATAATAAGGCGTGTCTTACAATGACATCAATTAATGTATCAGCCATAGGCAATTAGGCATCACATAAATATCTTTAGGAGTGGCAGTATTTAAATCCCTAAAATCAATACATACTCTCAATTTCCTATTCTTTTTCATTATAGAAACTACATTTGCCAGCCATTAGACGTATTTAGTTGGCCGGATGAAACCAGCCTTCAATAGCTTCTCAATCTATTTCTTCACTTTGAGTTCCACTTCATTTGATATTCTTCTTAGAGGCTCATGGCGTGGAAGAAAATCTGATTTAATTGGAAGACATTGTTGAATAAGGCTCCTATAAAGACTTGGCATTTATTCGTTACTCCAAGCAAAATTGTTTTTATATTCCTATAAAACTTCAACAATTTTATTTTAGGTCAACATGAAGAATTTTACAGATATAGACAACTCTTGGATTTTCTAGTATCAAGATTGATTTTTTTCCCAAAAGATTTAGCACGTCTGCTTTACTGTCTTCCATTTTTGGAGAAGCATGATCCAACTCGTATATTTGGATTCCCTCTATTTCTTTCTCCGATTCTTCCTAAAAAATTACCTATGCTCAATGGGCTTCCTGAAGTGTTGGGTGTGAAACCGTCTCTCCATTTCCTGTCAGGTAAATATTGAATTACTGGGAAGAGTTGCATATTAGGTAAAAGCAGTTACTGTCAAAGAATTATGAAAAAGACTTAACTTAAAATTAGGGAAATTATCATATTTTGCTATTTTCTCATCGCTAGATGGTGAACCTAGAAATATGCTCTAAAGAGGATTGAACGTTCTCTTTAGAAAATAAAGAAAAATCGAGAATCCTATATCATCTGGGATATGATTTTTCTTTATCCACAATGTCAACATATGGCTTATGAAATTTGAGACGGCCAATTTGCCTCAGTCATGGTCCATAGAGTTCCTGCATAACCTCTCTTATTATTTTTCCATCCATATGTTGAGGAATATGTATTGGTGGTGGATTTCCGCAGTTGAAAATTGGAGGATTGCCCCATGAGACCATTCCAACATATGTTCCCTCTCCATAATTTGCAGGCTGATTATTCATATTCATGGACCCAAATAATTGTTGAGGAGCCATAGGCCTGCCATCGTCGAATTGGTGTCCATTGGTAGCAGGAATAAATTCTCCAACTTCTTTCTTCCTCTCAGGGGTTACCGTTCATACTTTGGGGGAGAAACAATAAGAATGGCATGAATTGTAGGTCCCACTGTGTCATTTGCTTTATAAGATCCCTGATGGAATGCCCCTTCAAGTTCTTCTAGCTGGATTGGCCTTAAAGTCACTTCATGGCCTTCATTCCTCGCACTTTAGGATTGGAGGTTTGGCCAGAACCTTGTTCAACCCTTTCGAGAACTTATAGGATTCTGTTTTGGCTTGTTTCCATCTTTTTTGTTAGAATCTCTACAAAATGAAACAGATTATTAGCATTTATATTCGCATTTGAGGCTGCATCCTGTGTTACCCCGGTATCAGGTCATGCTGGCGCTTGATTCTCCTATTTGTGAATTTTCAGAGGAGTGAATTCCTCTCAATTTGCTCCAACAAGTATCGAATGTTCCCTTCTTGCCTTAATGTTGTAGGTGCAACCTCCGCATTCTGAGATGTCACAATATCTTTCCCAAAATTATTATTAATTAGACTAGGCATTATAATGGACTTGACTTGAATAATTTGGGTACAAACAATATATTTTGGATTACAAAATGTAATGATAAAGCCATGACAGGCTATGTTTGGGACATGGAGGAAAATGGAGCATGATGGAGGAAATTCAGCACACGTTTGATTTTTGAATTAACCGAATTTGTGATAATTCTTATCCTGGACTTTTTTTTGGCTCGGGCTGAATTTATTGTTAATCTGACTGGACGTTGCCATGAGGTTGACTTGAATAATTTGGGTGAAAATAAGATATTTTGAATTACAAAATGTAATAATAAAATCATGACATGCTATATTTTGGGACTGGTGTTAACATGTGTTGTGATGGAGGAAAATGAAGGGTGATTAGCTATTAGGTGAGAGAAGCTTGGCTTTCATATCCCCAACGATCGGAGTGCGACCGCCTACGGTGCAAATAGACTTAAAGATAAAACCCTAGCAGTTCCAAGAGTCTTAGAGTCGAATAATCAGATCAAGCTTTTTTAAATGAGTTAATTTACAAATTATGTAGCTAAAAAGACAAAATCATTTTTTTTTTCCAATTCTAAAACCTAAGCATATCTTCCCAAGACATAATCAAGTTTGTGAAGAAAATTAAGATGAAACCTCTCACCATCACTCATCATTACTCACTCTGAACTATTTATATTATATATTTTCTTGCTAAGATTTTTCCATTGCATAGAAACAGGAGATAATAATCAGATTTTTCCGCTTCAATCTAAAAAAATATTGAAAATTTGAATATAGATTATAAATTAGAATCAAGTTATTGTTAAGAAATCAGAAATCAAAAGGGAAGTTGAGTCATCGGTTTATCGAGCCATATGGGATCGTGGAGCGAATTGGATCAGTTGCTTATAGACTTGCATTGCCATTAGAGTTGTCAAAGATTCACGATGTTTTCCACGTGTCCATGTTGAGGAGGTATAGATCAGATCCATCTCACGTTTTGCAGGAACAACCAATTTAGTTGAGAGAAGACTTGACATATGGAAAATAACCTGTGGGATTTCTGGCTAGAGAGTTGAGACAACTGAGGAACAAGACAATTTCGTTGGTGAACATATT
>SKCR01001397.1:0-30406 GCA_019454045.1 Zanthoxylum bungeanum
AAGTTAAATTAATTTGAATTAAAATAAAATCCATTGAAACCAATTAAATTAAAATCAAATTAAAATAATCGAAATTAAAATAAAAAACCAATCAATTAATTAAATTCTTAATTTAAAAATCACAAACCAATTAAAATGAAATCTTAATTAAATTAAATTCACAAAGTAACATCCAATTAAATAAATTAAATTAAATTCACAAATTAAATCCAATTAAATAAATTCCAAATCAAATTAAATAAAACAAATTAAAATCAAATACCAAAATTAAAGAAATCACTCACCTAAATTAAATATTATCCACCTAAAATACACATATTTCTTGCCTAAAATAATCAAATTAAAATACACCTAATATAATTGAATTCCTTAATTAAACCCCAACAAAATATAAAAAATACTAATCAAATTAAAAAACATAAAATATAACACCAAAATAACTCTTAATCATATCATATAAACTACAAATAAACCCAACCCTATAATCAATCCCCAAACCCTAACCCTAATACATCCCCTCAATAACAAGTCAAAAATTAAACCTAGTCTCTCTTGGCCTCTCTTATCCCTCACGGCACAAACAAAAACAAAGCAAAAACCCTTAGCCCTTTCAAACCCGTAAGCCACCAGCCTTCATCTCTCGCCACCTACAAAACCCAGCAGCCATGAACCTTCATACATAGCCAAACAATGAAACCCTAAACAAATGCATCTCTCATCTCTCTCGCTTCTCTCTCACACAGACTATTCGCGGCAATAATAAAAAAAACAGCCTGCCCCATGCACAATAGCACACTGTCATACGCCCTCACGTAATCCTTCAATCCACTCCATTTACGTCCCTGACCTAGCAGCCCTTTACAAGCCCTCCAACTCACAGCCATCAACAGAGCCTCTCCTCACCTCTCTCAACTCATCATCACTCTCTCCACGCAAACCCTTTCTCACTAAACTGCATACTGGACGTGCATGAAACCCAACCGAACCAAAATCCACCAAGCCAAACTGACCGACCAAATAACCCTCACTGCCTTTCTTCCTCAAGCAACCCATCACCCACAAACACATCCCTAAGACTCAAAAACACACCACGTACACGCCCCTGCCTCTTCACAATCAACACAACAAAGCTTCCCTCAAAGCCACACCACACGCACATAACATACCTCTTTCACCAGCCGAAGGCTCTCGCCTAGCCTCTGAATCTTCACGCACGTAGCAGCCTTCAAACACAAACCACACACTGACCAGCCAATGCATGACAAACCCTCAATGGCCACCTGTCGTAACAGCCAACCTTGACGGCCCCAACCTTCATACACGTGACCTGATCTTCACGGCCCACTTGTCACAGCACACCCTGCTCCACACATTGCCAGCGCACACACTCACAACTCACATAAAGCCACCTAGCCATCTCATCACCCCTTCACACATAGCAATAGACTTAACCACTCAACCCACATGACTTCAATCCCCTAGCCACGTAACAAGAAAATCTGTGACCATTAAGCACCCACAAGCCTGCCCACAGTCACCACATTTGTCTCCTATTTTTTCTTTTCAATCTCCTTATTGAATATCTCTAAATTATTTATTTATAACTATGGGTGGCAAAACGAATCAATGAATCGAATTGTAATGCACTAAATTCGAATTCGATTCGTTTATTAAACAAATTCTGATATTAGGATTCGGATTCGATTCGTTTAATAAATGAATATTCGTATTCGATTCGTTTACATAAATCAAATGAATCGAATCGAATTTATTATTCGTTTATTATTCACATCCGATTCGTTTACTATTCACATCCGATTCATTTATTATTCACATCCTATTCGTTTAATAATCGAATATTCGTATTCGATTCATTTAATCAAAATAAAATAAAAAGATTGAAATAACACGAAAATGGACAATACCCAGATCATGAAATTGCTAGCTAAGCTCATTTTAGATGATTTTTCCTCAGATCTGGGTGAATGTCGTTTTTGTATCTGTGTATTGAGTTTTAAATGGAGATTAAAAAATGAAACTACAGTGATGTAACAAAAATATGATATCAGAAGCAATATAGAAGTACAAGTATGATAGTAGTAGCAACATATATATTTTTCCCCTCTCATTCACCGATGCCTATTTCTGGTTTGCCAGATCTGGGTACTCGCGGCCATGCTATGGGTCGTTCGGTCGTCTGTTCTGTTCTCATCCAGTCTTTTGATTCCCCTGTGTCAGTCGCTGTTTCTCCCCTACTGGACCCTGTTTCGAATTTGCCTTGTTCTTCTTCGGGTCTGTTGAATTCTTGCAGGGTGTTAAACTTACTGTTTCTGGTTCTGCCAATTTCGTTCCTTCGTCTGGTCTTGGTGTTGAGGGTGGTACTGGTGGTAGTTTGATTTCTATGTTGTGGGAGCTATGACTGGTGGTAGTTTGGGATCTGGTAGTAGTGGTAGTGGGGCTGTTTTTGGTGTTGATGGTGGTAATGGTGGTGGGGGCTATTGTGCTTAATTTGAATCCGTCGCTGGGACTGTTCTTGGTGTTGAGAGAGGCGGCATTTAGGATTTATGTTTACATTTTAGGTTTTAGTTTTTACTTTATATACTTAGGTTAAACATATGAAATGACTAAAATATCCTTCGTGTTAAATAATTATAATCAACAAAAAGGGTAAATTTGTAATGTAATTAAACGGATACTAAACAAATTGGATTCGAATTCGATTCGTTTATAATTCATTCAATAAACGAATTCTAAACGAATAAACGAATTGATGAGCTCAAATTCGGATTCGATTCATTTATTAAACGAATCGAATCGAATTGACCCATTTATTAAACGAATCTATGTTTCCAAACCAATATTCTCTTGAAAGCGAATTGAATCGAACGAATAAACGAATCCTGACCCAAATTGCCACCCCTATTTAAAACTCTCTTGTTGTGTCTTTTTCTCGTCCATAAGGTTTTAGATGTACTTATATATTTATAAGGAAGTCCTGAAATCCTTCTGCATGTAGAAAATTGATTCTTTATAAGTCTAAAATTCATCTGGGTATTTGTAGGGGGTTTTTCTAGGGGCTGAATCCGGTAACGCAGCGGAAGCGGTGAAAATCGTACTTTCAGCTTTCAAAAATTTTTCTCGGATTAATTAAATAAACATATTTATTTAATTGTCCAATAATCAAATTATGAAATTAAATTCAAATGAATCATATTCAAGTGAATTTACCGAATTACCCTTGTATTGGTACTTTGTCCATTTTTGTCCGAAATTGATCAAATCAATTTTGAATGATTCTAAATCATTTCTAGGATGAACTTAGCATGCTTAAAACATCAAAACACCAAAAGCACCAAAAATCCCAAATTCCTAGTCTTGGCCGAGAGCTCCATATAGGGGGGTTTGTGCATTTTGTCATTTCATGCATCAAAACACATCAAGATGTAATCCAATCAACATGAAACTTTATATGCATCATATACAAATCTTAATACACAATATAAATGAAAAGCCCCAAATTTGGAATTAGTTATAAATCCTAATTTTTCAATTTCCACAAATTGGACAAATTAGACCAAATACACTAAATCAATTACTTCAATCATCTTTCTTACATCCAATCCAAGTCTCAACACAATGAAACAACTCAAGATCAAATCTAGGTCATCTTAGAGTGGGTCAACAACTCTAGATTAGCAACATGGTTTCCAAAACCTTAAAAGAATCCTTACAACTACAATAGTCACAAGTTTCCTTCATCATATATGCTTTACACTTTCATCAAAACTTCCATCAACAAAAACACAAGGAACAAAGAAAGAAATAACCTAAGATTATCATAGATTAAAGCCTAGAACCTAAGGAACAATTTCCTTACTAATAGCAAGTTCAAGAAACTTACTAAAAATCCAAGCTTTTTTATTTTTGTCTTTCTTTTCCTCAAGCTTCCTTTCTTTCTTCAATGGAGTTTATCTTTTAAAGTGTATTAGGTTATTAATGAGAAAGAAATGAAAACAATATATACCTCTCCAATTTTTGCCTTGGCCGAAACCCTTGCAAATGTATATACCAAATTTTCATTTCAATTTCATTTCAAATTAATTTAGTCAACTTGCATAAATATCTAAATAACACTTTATTAGATATTTAATTAAGTCAACAAAGGCAACTAATATCATTTATAACAAATATCTTAATGTAAGATATTTATATTTTAATTAATTTAATCATTTAACAATTAAATAATTAATTAATTAATCAAATACAAATATATTAAATATATGTATAATATTTACATTAAATATTAAAAACATATATTCATTTAGGATATAAGTCAAATAACTCATTTTGACTATTAATTAATGTGTATTTAAATTAATCAAGTATTAAATGTAAATACACAATAATTAGGCAAATGACTATCTAGTCCCTTTAGCACGTATTTTTGCGTTTAACCTTTAAACGACTTTATAAACAATCAATATTATTTATTAATATTGCTCTAGTGCTCTATGAGTTTATTTCATTATTGAGACTCTATAGATTCAGGTATATCCGTCACGAAATCCAATTTCGTGTCCATAATTTATCCACCCGTAAATTATGACGATCACGGATAAACTGGCTGAATCATACAGGTCGAGGTCATGGTAAATGTATAATTCCTCCGTCACAGGTATCCGGACATATCTCAGAGATATAGATGTAAACGTCAAATCTCTATGGGAATTATCCAGTCGACTATTCTATTAGCAATCTCAAAAGAATGTTTAGAACTAGCTTCTAAACTTTACCACGGGCCCATGGTTTTATCTGATTGCTAATTATATGGACTACCTATGCTCTGTTACACAGAACTGACGGATCCTATCTTGATACACATAGGACACCCTGAGGATCTATCTACACCCAACGAACAGGCGGAGGTCTGATCTAAATAGATCGGTGACGTGACTGCCATCTAAGTGTAGAAGATATCTCATGTGCCCACAATGGCATCTCAAGTCTAAGAATCACAAATGCTACTCAACCCAAGAAGATTCTTATTGACGCTGGTGTACCATCCATTAAGAATCTTCTGTGAGTCGTTCAGTGTTTATCCGCTATAAACACCTACACGTCTATACTAGTCTCGAAGACTTATGGTTCATTGAGAAACCATTGGAATCATATATTCCAGTATACGACTTGTACCGGTCTCAACGGGTTTACTATACTGACCAAGTAGTGTAAACCTTGACCAGAAACTGTCTGAGAATGACAACGTCATGATACTACTCAATGTCCGTTGTGACGCTTTTGCAACTGTATCATGACTAATCATTCTAGGGTCATTACGTCTTTACCATATTAAAAGATTCATTATATTATAGAAACTGCATATATTATTCATAATAATTATATTTTACAGAAGTATTTACACAGAAATACAACCGGGAATTGGCGCTGTGAGCACCAACCCGAACAAAAACTCCCACTTGCTCTAGTGCCAATAATGATTGTATCTAATACCCATTGACTCCACGTGTTTATCAAACAACTTCGGAGGTATGGCCTTCGTCAGCGGGTCTGCTACATTATCTTCACTCAGTACCTTGCACACGACAATATCCCCTCGCGACACAATCTCTCGAATGATGTGGTACTTGCGTTCCACATGCTTCGACTTCTGAGGCGCCCTTGGTTCCTTTGCTTGAGCAATGGCTCTAGTATTATCACAGTATAACGGAATCGCATTCTCGATACTTAGGATAACTCCCAATTCTGTGATAAAATTCTTTATCCACACATCCTCTTTTGCGGCTTCAGAAGCTGCAATATATTCCGCCTCAGTGGTGGAATCTGCTGTTGATCCCTGTTTGGAACTCTTCCAACAAAATGCACCTCCGTTAAGGGTAAAGACAAGTCCAGATGTAGACTTTCTATCATCGGGATCCGATTGGAAATCAGAGTTTGTATACCCATTAACTTGCAGTTCATTTCCTCCATAAATTATTAACTTATCCTTAGTACCTTTAAGATACTTGAGGATATGTTTAATGGCCATCCAATGGTCATTACCTGGGCTGGACTAATATCTGCTAGTTACGCTAACAGCGAAACTGATATCAGGCCTTGTACATAACATGGCATACATTATGCTACCCAAACACGAAGCATAAGGTTGGCTAGACATTCTAACCTTCTCATCTTCAGTTTGCGGACACATCTTCTTTGAAAGATGAATCTCATGTCTGAACGGTATGTTTGCTGTCTTACAGTTACCAAAATTATACTGTTCCAAGATCTTATCTATGTACGTTGATTGGGATAACCTAATCAGCCTCCTTTGTCTATCTCTATAGAGTTTTATCCCTAAAACATAGGAAGCTTCTCTGAGGTCCTTCATGGAGAAATTCTTACAGATGTACGCTTTGACGCTTTGTAACATGCCTAAATCATTCCCAATTATTAGAATGTCATCAACATATAGGACTAAAAATACGACCATGCTCCCACTGGCCTTTTGATACACACATGATTCTTCTGAATTCTTGAGAAAACCAGACGATCTAATAATCTCGTCGAATCGAAAATTCGAACTTCGTGAAGCTTGTTTAAGCCCATAAATGGACTTCTTAAGCTTACATACCATACCCGAGTTTTCGCTGGACGCAAAACCTTCCGGCTGATCCATATAGATTTCTTCATCAAGAAATCCATTTAGAAAAGCCGTTTTGACATCCATTTGCCAAATCTCGTAGTCATGATACGCAGCTATAGAAAGCAAAATCCGAATAGACTTAAGCATTGCTACCGGTGAAAAAGTCTCATCGTAGTCGATGTCAGGTCGCTGCGTGTAACCTTTTGCTACCAGTCGGGCCTTGTAAGTTTCAACCTTACCGTCAGGCCCACGCTTCCTCTTGTAAACCCATTTACAACCGATAGAAACAATTCCTTCGGGAAGCGGAACCAAGTCCCAAACTTGATTCTCATGCATTGACTCTATCTCGGATTTCATGTCATTTTGCCATTTGACGGAGTCGTTGTCCAACATTGATTCTCTATAGTTGAAAGAATCTGTCTCTTCTACTAAGAGAACATCCAAACTCTTTTCTTGTATCAAATACAAGCGTTCAGGAGGTCTGGATACCCTTTCCGACCTACGGAGTGTATGTGTTGAAGGTCCTTCATCTACTTGAACTTCAGGTTCCTCTGTTGGTTTGTTGTTTTCAGGTTATACTTTATCAAGCTCAACCTGTCTATGATTACCACCTTTTGACAAAAATTCTACTTCTAGAAATTTTGCGAAGCGAGCTACGAATACATTTCGATACTTAGTATCATAGAACAGATATCCCCTCGTATTCGGAGGATATCCAACAAACCTAAACTTTTTCCCTCGAGGCGAAAGCTTATTTTGCTGAGTTACCCTGACATAGGCAGGACAACCCCAAACCTTAATATAATTAAGATTTGGTCTCCTACCGAACCATATCTCATACGGTGTCGTAGGAACAGCCTTTGAAGGAATCTTATTTAAAAGATGTGCGGTGGTTAAGAGAGAGTAGCCCCATAAATAATAGGGCAAATCTGTGAAACTCAACATTGATCGGACCATATCCAATAAAGTCTGATTTCTCCTCTCAGATACTCCATTATGTTGTGGGGTACCTGGAGGAGTATATTGAGCGAGAATCTCATTCTCCTTCATATAATCCATGAACTCACCACTCATATATTCGCCACCTCGATCAGATCGAAGGCATTTAATATATTTACCAGTTTGTTTTTCTACTTCATTTTGGAATTCTTTGAACTTTTCAAAGGTTTCCGATTTATGTCGCATCAAATAGACATAACCGTACCGTGACAGATCATTGGTAAAGGTAACGAAGTATGAATAACCACTGTGAGCAGTTTGACTTAGTGGACCACATACATCAGAATGTATGAGTTCCAGTAAGTTAGTGGCACGGTGTCCAACACCAGAAAATGAGGCTTTGGTCATTTTACCCCGAATACAGGATTCACAGGTTGGATAGGATTCAATGGTGAGATCTGGTATCAAACCATTCCTAACCAATTGGTTAAGGTGCTTAACGCCAATGTGACCTAGCCGCATATGCCATAGTTCAGTATTATTAACTTCAGGTAATCTACGTTTATTAATTCCAGAACTTAAAATATATTTTGATGTTTGCAGTGTATAATGACCATGCTTATTTGGACAACAAATGATCTGAATATTATTCTTATCATATAAATACAAAGAACTGTTCTTAATATTAATACAAAAGCCTTCTGTATCTAATACAAAAGGGATATAATATTAGCTACACATCCAGGCACAAAAAAGCATTCATTTAACAAAAGTGTCCCATTCGGCAATGAGATCTCGCATACTCCCACTACAACTGCATCCAGTGAGTCTCCACTCCCGAATCGCAAGTGCATCTCTCCAGGCTTCAGCACCTGCAACGAATTGCAAATGTGAATGGGACAAGCAGAATCTAAAATCCAGTTAGATGTAACGGCTTCACAAGCCAAAGATATATCAATAACTGGAAAAATAAAAGTACCTGATATTGATGCTCTCTCTCTCCTTATCTGGGCAATGTAGTCTGGACAGTTCCTCTTCCAATGCCCGACTTTGCCGCAATGGTGACATTTGTCCTCAAAAAACCCTTTTGGGCTTTTCAATCTTCGCCTGTTGTTGAGGACCAACAGCCTTCTTCTTCTTCTTGCCTTTCTTGTTCTTTCCCTTGGACATTCCTTGGGAAGAAACAGAAAGAGAAGTAGATCTAGGAGGGCGAGTCGGTAATCCCTTCCTAAGGTCCTCTTCTGCCGTGAGCAATATCCTATGTAGCTTATGGTAGGTACAGACAGTCCCGTGCATGTTGAAGTACATCACGAACTGGCGAAATGAAGCTGGTAGTGAACCAAGAATGACACTCCTTCCGAGAATGTCATTCAAGATGAGATTATGTTACCTCAATTGATCGATCAGATCGATCATCTGAAGAACATGTGGGCTAACAGCTTGCCCCTCATCCAGACGCGCATGGAACAGTTCCATGGCGACTTTGTGAACAATCACTTGTTCTTGGTTCTCAAACGATTGTCTTAATCACGTCATCATACTATAAGAATCAACCATACCATAATATTGTTGCTTGAGTTTTGGAGAGAGATAACTGAGGATGTATGATTTAACCCTTAAATCATCATCCTTCCAAGTTTCAAAAACTCGGCGTTCCTCCTCCGTAGCATCCGCACCCACTGCAAAGGGCAACGGACCCTCAAGAACATATCCCAGCTTTTCGGAGTCGAGGACAATCCTCAAGTCCATTTCCCAGTCTGTAAAGTTCTCAGCGCCTTTTAGTTTGTTCGCATCAAGCATACGCGCAAACTGATTTGTGGATTGTCCCGCCATCACAAATCTATCATATAGATCACGAAAAACGGTTAGCAGAAATAAAGCAGTTTCATATAATATCAAAAGCATAAACTAGATCATGGATTTTTAATCTAATATGCCCCTCCCACTAAATCATGCAATACTGTAATCCCCAAACAGAATACAAATATTTAATAATTAAATTAAATACTAATAGTGAAAGGTGGATCCCGTGAATATATTTCAGCTCACAGCAGAGGCACGGTCTCGCCTACGTATATTCATCAGGTAGACAACTCATTTGTCAATCACTCAAATTGACTCCTAAGTTTCCGGTCCTAGTCATTTCTCGTTGTCGCTGCGAAGGCAGGCCCACAAGGAGACATACCAAGGTTAAACTCTTCAATGATAAACTCAAGTTACTCACGTAATCCTGACAGCTATGGCACGTTCAGAATTGCGCTTTCGCTTGAATTTATCTAGTATCTGATATACATCCGGTATGAATAAATATCTATCGGCTACACCCTCACAGGAGAGGCACGGTCTCGGATGTAGTCATGGAGAAGTATTCATAAACCGTATTGACAAGACGGACCACATAACATGCATCAAATACATAATTACATTAAAACCTTATTAATTAGGGATTTTTCCATTAAGTGTCATACACCCTAAATCTAATCGATTCAGTTTCTAATAAGCATGTATAAAGTCAAGAATAGATGATTTAAATAAAGCTAATCATTTTAAACGGCCTAGAATCAGACTCGCTCTGATACCATTTGGTAGGGGGTTTTTCTAGGGGCTGAATCCGGTAACGCAGCGAAAGAGGTGAAAATCGTATTTTCAGATTTCAAAACTTTTTCTCGGATTAATTAAATAAACATATTTATTTAATTTTCCAATAATCAAATTATGAAATTAAATTCAAATGAATCATATTCAAGTGAATTTACCGAATTACCCTTGTATTGGTACTTTGTCCATTTTTGTCCGAAATTGATCCAATCATTTTTGAATGATTCTAAATCATTTCTATGATTAACTTAGCATGCTTAAAACATCAAAACACCAAAAGCACCAAAAATCCCAAATTCCTAGTCTTGGCTGAGAGCTCCATATAGGGGGGTTTGTGCATTTTGTCATTTCATGCATCAAAACACATCAAAATGTAATCCAATCAACATGAAACTTTATATGCATCATATACACATCTTAATACACAACATAAATGAAAAGCCCCAAATTTGGAATTAGTTATAAACCTTAATTTTTCAATTTCCACAAATTGGACAAATTAGACCAAATACACTAAATCAATTACTTCAATCATCTTTCTTACATCCAATCCAAGTCTCAAAACAATGAAACAACTCAAGATCAAATCTAGGTCATCTTAGAGTGGGTCAACAACTCAAGATTAGCAACATGGTTTCCAAAATCTTAAAAGAATCCTTACAACTACAATAGTCACAAGTTTCCTTCATCATACATGCTTTACACTTTCATCAAAACTTCCATCAACAAAAACACAAGGAACAAAGAAAGAAATAACCTAAGATTATCATAGATTAAAGCCTAGAACCTAAGGAACAATTTCCTTACTAATAGCAAGTTCAAGAAACTTACTAAAAATCCAAGCTTTTTTATTTTTGTCTTTCTTTTCCTCAAGCTTCCTTTATTTCTTCAATGGAGTTTATCTTTTAAAGTGTATTAGGTTATTAATGAGAAAGAAATGAAAACAATATATACCTCTCCAATTTTTGCCTTGGCCGAAACCCTTGCAAATGTATATACCAAATTTTCATTTCAATTTCATTTCAAATTAATTTAGTCAACTTGCATAAATATCTAAATAACACTTTATTAGATATTTAATTAAGTCAACAAAGGCAACTAATATCATTTATAACAATATCTTAATGTAAGATATTTATATTTTAATTAATTTAATCATTTAACAATTATTAATTAATTAATTAATCAAATACAAATATATTAAATATATGTATAATATTTACATTAAATATTAAAAACATATATTCATTTAGGATATAAGTCAAATAACTCATTTTGACTATTAATTAATGTGTATTTAAATTAATCAAGTATTAAATGTAAATACACAATAATTAGGCAAATGACTATCTAGTCCCTTTAGCACGTATTTTTGCGTTTAACCTTTAAACGACTTTATAAACAATCAATATTATTTATTAATGTTGCTCTAGTGCTCTACGAGTTTATTTCATTATTGAGACTCTATAGATTCAGGTATATCCGTCACGAAATCCAATTTCGTGTCCATAATTTATCCACCCGTAAATTATGACGATCACGGATAAACTGGCTGAATCATACAGGTCGAGGTCATGGTAAATGTATAATTCCTCCGTCACAGGTATCCGGACATATCCCAGAGATATAGATGTAAACGTCAAATCTCTATGGGAATTATCCAGTCGACTATTCTATTAGCAATCTCAAAAGAATGTTTAGAACTAGCTTCTAAACTTTACCACGGGCCCATGGTTTTATCTGATTGCTAATTATATGGACTACCTATGCTCTGTTACACAGAACTGACGGATCCTATCTTGATACACATAGGACACCCTGAGGATCTATCTACACCCAACGAACAGGCGGAGGTCTGATCTAAATAGATCGGTGACGTGACTGCCATCTAAGTGTAGAAGATATCTCATGTGCCCACAATGGCATCTCAAGTCTAAGAATCACAAATGCTACTCAACCCAAGAAGATTCTTATTGACGCTGGTGTACCATCCATTAAGAATCTTCTTTGAGTCGTTCAGTGTTTATCCGCTATAAACACCTACACGTCTATACTAGTCTCGAAGACTTATGGTTCATTGAGAAACCATTGGAATCATATATTCCAGTATACGACTTGTACCGGTCTCAACGGGTTTACTATATTGACCAAGTAGTGTAAACCTTGACCAGGAACTGTCTGAGAATGACAACATCATGATACTACTCAATGTTCGTTGCGACGCTTTTGCAACTGTATCATGACTAATCATTCTAGGGTCATTACGTCTTTACCATATTAAAAGATTCATTATATTATAGAAACTGCATATATTATTCATAATAATTATGTTTTACAGAAGTATTTACACAGAAATACAACCGGGAATTGGCGCTGTGAGCACTAACCCCAACAGTATCATGATGCTAGCTTCTCTGGATTTGGTGGTGTTTTCTTCATGCTGGGGGCATCGTGACGCCAACTCCTCTGGCAGGATGACTTGTTTCTGCATATTTTGCTTTCCTATTTAGTTCATTTGCTTCATTAAACTTCCAAAACACTTCATTTTACCCTAAGATCCATGCTCTGATTCTTCCTATCAATAAAACACAAGCAAATTACAAAACACGTAAAATGACACAAAACCTAACAAAATAATAAGCTAAGAATGTATGAATAAGTTGGTAGAAATCACACTTATCATTGAACATAGTCATTTAGCCAACCATATGTCACATTATCGACCATCAATCACATTGAACAGTCACAATTGTGACCTCAGTCATATTATTGACCACACTTGTTACTTCAATCACATTAGTTATCTCAGTCATATCATCGACCTCCATTCACATTATCAACCCTCATGCATATTGTGTACAATATATTTGTGACCTCAATCATATTGTGATTAAATTTTTTATCTACAGTCAGTAAATGGTTGTCAATTAGGTGTGCATTTGAGTATATATTGGTTTAGGTACGATTACAGTGTCACTATAAGACGTTTCATTCACATATAAAAAACCAAAGAGAAATTAATATTTAGTATATATTTAATATAAAAATAAGTACTTTAAAAAAATAATGGCCAAATGTGAGATAAGGGGTTAAAAATGTATTTGGACTCAACCTTATCTGTTGACTTGATCATTCTGCAACATGAAGACTAAACCTTGTACTTAAATGAATGACCTTCGAGTATTTGAAATGTGTCATTGATGAGTGGTATTTATATCACTATTTCCCATTCACTTAACCTAATATTTTGTATAGTTTCTTGGGTTTTGTGAATGTTTTGATGTATTTTGTGTTATTTTGCAGATAAATAAAGTTTGGAAAGCATTGGAAGCAATTTGGGGCCAAAATAGATAAAAATGGACAAAAAGGGCAATTTTGTAAATTACCAGCGTCGCACCGCCCATACCTCCAGCGTCGCGACATCTAACATGCGCCGCCTGCTAACTTGCGCCGTGGACACGTGTTAAAATCTGAGTGGTTTGCTAACATGCACCGGATGCTAATGTACGCCGTCCATTCTAACGTGCGCCATGTGCCTCTATTAAAATGCACCGGCTGCCACATGTCACAATTCAACTGGACCGAACCAAAGTGCGTGCCGCGTGTCAAGCTCCTATTAGACCGAATCATCAGCGAATGACATCCTGCCACGTGTCGAGATCTTATTGGACCGAATTATCGACGAATCATGTACTGCCACGTATCGCCTTCCTATTGGACCGAATGCCGAGCCAACCAGCGCGTGACATGTGGCGCTCTCTCATGGTGCCGACAACACATGTGGTCAAAACCGCGTAGACCGAGTTACTGTTTGGGCATCGCGACACCAAGGACCTTAGCGGCGCTACGCCAGGCCGAATTTCTGCCTATAAATTGAAGCCTTCAGAATTCATTTTTCCTCGTGCTTTCCTTGGGAGATTTTCCCTATTTTTAGAGGATTGCATCTAGTTTTGTATTAATAAATAATCTATGTATTTAATTTTTCAGTAATAATATTAGTTCTTCTTCTACACCTTTCTTTTATGTTTAGTAGTTAATTTTCTGATGGGGAATGGTGAAGCTTTTATTATTTTAATTTAGATTAATCTCCTTTAAATATAATATGGAAGTTATAATTCAATCTCAAAAGAATTACCGCCTTAATGGCTGGTTTTATTTATTTGGCATAATGTGGCACCGCCTATATGTCTGGTCTTTAGGTGACAGATAATACCCGCCGATATGGCTGGTTTATGAACAAATAATAATACCTCATTTATGGCTGGTCGGACTTAATTTGACTTAATGAGGAATACCACATATATGGTCGGTCGGTAATATCACATAATAAATTCTATATTATATTAAAGGAGATTTCTAAATTAGATATAGTAAAAGTGAATCCCCAAACCCCTAGCATTTTATTTTTATTCTAGGGAAGTGATGAAACACAATATCCACACTTAAAAATTGATTTTCTTTTTATTGGTAATTCTTTAGGTTGTTTATTGAGTCTTAAACTTAATGCTTCTTGTTGTCTGATCACCAATAGGATTGATGTGGTAAATCTAAAATGAACTTGGAAAAAGGATTTTAGGTTTCAACCTTAGATTAAATAGCTCACGGTCTTCCTTGAGAATAGATAACCCTTTAATAGATTTCCTTACAGGATAGGAATATACCTGTCGGGTGTGGGTAGCCATAATTGGAACTTGACCTTAATGAATCCATATAATTTGGTTGACATAGGAATATGGTTCAATTGTGTTATATTGGATATTTACATCTGACCATCGGAAGAGGCTTTTTCATATCATCGTGTTCCAGGTTAGCAAACTAATTTATTACACATATACAAGAGTATCAATTCATCTTTTTAATAATATTGTATGGAGTCATAACCCTAGATCTTTGAGTCTTTTTTTTTATTTTCCTTAGTATTTTCTTTTGAGTCTGTTTTTATTTTAATTAGCAAATCCACATTCAACCTACCAAAAGCAATCAATTCCCTTTTCCCTATAATTAGATATCTGTAAATAAATAGTATCAATAATTAATAACAACAGGAGGAATTAAGTCCTCGTGGGATCAATATTTTTATACTACTTGAACGATACGTGCGCTTGTGTTACATGCGTGTGAATGCACCGGTCAAGTTTTTGGCGCCGTTGCCGGGGACTTATATTTCTTGAGTTATTAATTTTGAAGCTATCTAATTTACTTGTATCTAATTTTCTTTATTTTTATCTGTAATTTTTATTTCTTTCTTTTATTTCAGGTGGTTAAAAAAAAGAACACTATTGGGAGATTGAGAGATTACGTGCTTTAGAAGAAAATACACCCCACATCTGGGAGCAACAGTCCGATTTTATGAGGCATGTTGACAACTATCACTGGATGCCAGAACCAAGCAATACTATATTTGCTCAACAGAACGCAATGGGGAGATGTGACATATGTAATGGTAACCACCCGAGAGATTATTGCGAGTACAACTACCATCCAGGATGGCAGAGCTATCAAAATCCTTCATGGTATAAGAGCCATCACATTTCACATAACCACATTTTCCATCTTATCCACCACCCACCTACTATGATCTTCATCAAGAACCAGAACCGTCAGAGGAAGAACAATTGGTGGACATGCTCAAAGATTGTTCAAGAAACGAGACGAAAAGTTGGATGCAATGCTTGAAACATATCAAAATCAACTCGAAAGTATTCATAGACAATCAGCATCCATTCAGAATATGACAGATCAAATAAGACAATTAACTGAAAACCAGATCTACATACCTCAAGAAGCATTTTCAGATGACACTGATGAAGCCTTCGAGTACCAATCATTTCACAATGACACTTCAACAGAGGAGGAGGCTGAGCAGTATCAACAACCAGCGGTATCAGTTCAGGAGCCCAAACCAGCAAAGTCTCTATTTGACTTTTATTATTGAGATTCTGACGATGATGGAGCTGATCTATTTGTACCAACTGAACCAACAATGGAGGATCAAACTTTCAATCCTCAAAATGAAGATCTTGGAGCATGTTTTACCATGATGTTTGATGAAGATCTACTTGAACCATCCATTCCAGCAGTATCAGAGGATGGAGACCTAATGTCAGAAACATCTTTACATCCTCAGACAGACAATTATGAGGCATGCATGTCACAGATGACAGACGAAGAACTGAACGCGAAAATCCTAAAATACATCCGTGAAGAAAAGATGGAGCAAGAAGCAAAGTAAATGAAGGAGCAAATGTCTGACCTTATTGAAGATCCAGAGCACTCAGGCGAAACATCACTGTTTTGGGGAGTACAAATCAAAGATATCGCCCAGAAGCTTGATAGAATGGAACTCTCATTCCAAGTCAAGCACCATACAAGACCTCATGACTTTATTTCTTTCTTTTCAGGAACTACTGGAGTGACAAAGTTTAAGAAGGTGGCGGCACAAGCACTGAATGGGATAAAATTCTTTTTGCTACCTTACCGTTGGAAGAGACCCTTCAAAAGCAACGCTCATGGGATTGTCTTTAATCGGACATTCAAAACGACGTTGAAACCTCCTTGATAGATGGATTTCAGTCACGTCTGGCTGAAGACGAAAAATTTAGCGCTAGCAGGGAGGCAACCCATGCAATTTTATTGTAATTTCTATTTTCATATTTTGTTTATACATGTTGAAGAGTTTTTTTTTAATTTTGTGTGTTATTTTTGTAGGTAAAAGGCACAAATAGAGCATTTTAAGACAGAAAGAAAGGTGTTTGGCAATCGCAAAGATGAGAGCTAATTCATGAGTGATGGCTGAGTAAGGAATGAATTCTTGAGACGCACCCTGATGAATTTATAATAAGCGAGTGGCGTATTGCGCACACAATTCCGTTGCCTTAATAATTTCTTTGATTTGATTTTCTTTTGTTATTTTCTTTTATTTTCGCCGACAAGATCTAAACTTTTTGACTTTTCACGATTTATTTTAACGTTCATCTAATAATTTTCATTTGTCAGGTACTAGTGCAATTATTACTTACCCTTTTTTTAGGTTTTATAAATTCAGCTCTACATTTCTCTCTTCGACATATCCAGATATACATCCAAACAATAAAAAGAAAATGGAAGCAACTTTACAGCAGTGAATAAAGCGAATTTTTGTTTTATATGGATCCAATTCTGGTAATAAACCAGAATTCATTGAGGCTGCAAAGGAATTGGGGAGAGTCATAGCAGAACGAAATATGGACCTAGTATATGGCGATGGCAATCTTGGAATGATGGGAAGCATTTCAAAAGCTGTTCAGGAAGGTGGCGGTCACGTTTTGGGAATCATTCCAAAATCTTTGGCGGATGAACAGTTAATCGGACCCACGAATGGAGATGAACGCATCGTATCAGGTATGTCCGAATAAATCTAGGAAATGATCAATACAGCGGATGCATTTATTGCGTTACCAAGAGGGCTTGGAATGTTTGAAAAAATATTCACAGTAGCACCATTGGCTCATTTAAACATTCATCGAAAGCCCATTGGGTTACTTAACATTGAGCATTTCTTCGATTTTCTGTTTGTATTCCTTGCGGAGGCCAAGAGACATGAGTTCGTCACCAAATCAGTACAAGATATTTTCCTGACTGCAACAAAGGCTGAAGAATTGATTGACCAAATCCTAAAATTTTAACCAAAATTGGACCCCATTCTTTCCAAATTAGATTGGACAAATAGTGATCGTGGTAAAAAGCGTAAATTGGACATAGATATTAATCGGTAAGTTTTTTTAAATTTTCAGTTAACCAGGTACAATTCTCTTAACTTTTCTTTAAGATATTGAAGATAATGTTTCATCTTGGGAAGGAGAATAGTTGATACGTATCTTATGAATCTTATGTTAGTATAAATTTGTGTTAATTTTGTGTAATTTTTGCTGGAAAAATAAAAACGAAATTTTTCAGGACAAAGCAAGCCAGTACAAGCGGGATTATTTCATAATAAAAACTTGACAAAATCACGAGTATACAAAGTTGATCCAGTAAAGACGGCCTAGTAAGGAGGCAGCTCTTGAGACGCGTCCCAGAGGATTTATCCGTCGTAAGACTTGGTTTTGCCAAAAAAAAAAATCCCGCATCGCGACACTAGTACCCTAAACACGAACCCTAACCCTAAATGACAGAGTGTCGCAACGCCAGGACAAATTTCACGTCATGACGCTGGTTCAATTACAACACTAAAATGGGCGGCCGCTAAGACATGTTTCATTTCTCTCACTCAAACTTCACCATTTTCTTTCAAATCTCCATGACCAAATCACT
Source organism: Zanthoxylum bungeanum (assembly GCA_019454045.1). NCBI lineage: Eukaryota > Viridiplantae > Streptophyta > Magnoliopsida > Sapindales > Rutaceae > Zanthoxylum > Zanthoxylum bungeanum. Next base: position 18,473 of record SKCR01001397.1, read on the forward strand.
GAGCCTTCATCACCACGACCCACCAGCTGCACCAACGAGCCACCAACCTCCATTACTGCCGCCCCTACCCTTACCTAAGCCGAGATCTACCACTAATTTGCTCAGAAACCACGACCCACCAGCCAACACCGCACCAGCCACTGAGATCGACCAGCAACCGAGAGCCTCACTGTCGATTCCACCAGCCACCGAGACCGACCAGTAACCGAGAGCCCACAGCCGACCGTGAACCAATGAGCCAAAATCGAGTCACTGTCGAGCCACACCAACAACCACCGAGAGCCTTGCCGTGAACTACCCAGAACCTTTGCCAAAACCATAGCCACCCTTGCCGTGACTGAGCCACCATTGAGCTTAACCGAAACAGTCACTGCCAAGCCAAGCCGCCATTATGAGCACAATCAGATTCGGGTTTTCAAAAGTGTTAATGGTAAAATCTGAGGTATTGAAACCTGTGGTATTGAAATTATGGAAATTTTGGAAGTGTTGATTTGTAGTTTTGGGGGTGAAGTGGGACTTTGTGTTGTGATAGATTTAGGTTGTGTATTGGGAAACACTGAATTTTAGGGGAGACTCTGCCGGAATTTCTGTGAAAATGCCGCTAAAAAGATCCAGAGCTTCGATATCTGCTAAACCAAGTTTTGATGGATATAAATTTATTTCGACAACCGCGAAACAAAGATACGATAAGGGGATGAGAAATAAAGTTGCAATCATGGAGAGCGGTTTTGAGATAACCCATGGTTTATTCCCTGAAATTGACGGTATGATCGCAAACAGGCACTGGTAGAAGCTTTACCAGCAACCTAGACCTGCCTGCATTTCTGTAGTTAGTGAGTTCTATGCAAATTGCATATGAGGTGATAGTGAGAGGTAAACAGGTACCATTCGATGCTGTGACTATCAATAAGTTTTACGGGATCCCGGAAATGGAAATTGATGACTATTCTACATTGAGGAATGAAATCGACATCACTCAATTGACAGAGACATTATGTGTTCCCAATGCTACATGGGAAATGAGTAGTAGTGGGGAATACATGAAGATGAGTTCCAAGTCTCTCAAACCGGACGCTCGAGTTTAGTTTCATTTCCTTACCAGATCGCTAATACCTGGGACCCATATCACATTTGTTACAAGGGACAGGATGACTCTGCTTTACTGCGTAATAGAGGGACTGTCAATAGATGTGGGGGCACTGATTTCAACAAATATTGCCAGGGCTGCAAATTCATCACATGTTGGCCTTTACTACTGTTATTTGATCTCATCACTTTGTACTTTGGCCATGGTCCTAATGGACCCAAGAGAAGAAATGATGCCGCCTATGACAGCATTAACAGCCCACATAATCCAGCAACTCCGAACAGAAAGACAAGTTCAAGTTGGATCATCATCTTCTGCACCTGCACCTGTACCACATCAACCACCTCCACGATCATACAGATCATCTCAGCCTCGCTCCTTAACTCAGAGGGTCGCTAGATTGGAATCTCAGCAAGGATATATGGTTCAACTGCTCCAACAAATTACAAGACAAGTGGGAATTCGAGATGATCAGTTTCCACCGTATCCAAATATTGACAGTGATAATGAGGAGGCCGATGATTAAAAACTCAGATACTACTGTTCCTTACTTTTGATTTATGTTTTCTAACGCATTGGGGACAATGCTAGGTTTAGGTTTGGGGGTATGAATGTGTTTTTAAATTCCGTTGAAATTTTTTCTTTTCTGCATGGCGTGTATTTTATTTTCTGTTTTATATGTGTTTTTAAAATCGAAAAAATCCAAAAAAAAAAATCAAAAAATTTTTAAAAAATAGTCTGATGATTTGATTATTTGTTTAGCTAAAACGTTTTAGGAAAAGATAAATGCTAATTTCACTTTTATCCCTAATTTGAATTTCATATCTAAGTCAAACTCGTGCGCACTATTAAAATAGTCTTGTAAGCAGTTAGATAATAAGGAATTAACAAAGTGACTAGTTAAAATAATCGGTGATTGATGAATGACCGTTTGTCTGAGTTTCTGTTTTGTCTACATTTATTATGTGAGGCATGAAAAAAAAAAGAATAAACTAAATCAAACAAGTACTTAGTAACCGGGCATCTTGCCTCAGTAAGCAGTGATAGTTCGCGTCAAATGGGAAAGCTTGTGTTAGTTTATTAAACATCCGAGATCCGGGTAATTAAGTCCGTATGGGTGTTTTAACACCTAGTGCCCTAAAACCATCTGGTTTGGGAGTCACTAACCTAAAGCCCGCTACATGGATCAAAGATGTTGTATATAAATTAAAAAAAAAATCAGAAAATCATATACCTCACATGAGCTGATTGAAGTAGACAGAATAATTTTAGATACTCAGATTGGTTTGACCCATTAACTATGGAGAATTTAGAAGAAATCACCGAGTTGACAATTTAGAATCGAAGCTGTTTGCTGGACTATTCACACACACACACCTTGAGTCTGATTTAGATATGTTGTTCAAAAGAAAGGATTTTAGTTGAGATATGCATTTTGAAGGTTCCTCTAACTTTGAAGCTGAACATTCTTTGAGGACGATATTTATATATCTTTCTTCTTTTCTTTTTGCTTTTGTGTGCATTAGTTTTATTTTCTTTTTTACTTTTATAAAAATATTTGTGGGTATATTACTGTAAACCCTCACGATACTACAACTCGTCCACTAGGGACACTTAGGGATTGAAAGGCTTGTTGCATACGCTAAATGCAACCGTGATCCCTACGAAAGTGGCTTAGTTAATTTTATGTTTGTTATTTTATTTTATTGTTTTGCTCGAGGACTAGCAAAATATTAGGTTTGAGGGGTGTGATGAGTGGTATTTATATCACCATTTCCCATTCACTTAACCTAATATTTTGTATAGTTTCTTGAGTTTTGTGAACGTTTTGATGTATTTTGTGTTATTTTACAGATAAATAAAGTTTGGAAAACATTGGAAGTAATTTGGGGCCAAAATAGATAAAAATGGACAAAAATGGCAATTTTGTAAATTACCAGCGTCGCGCCGCCAGACCTCCAGCGTCGCGACATCTAACGTGCGCCGCCTGCTAACTTGCGTCGTGGACACGTGTTAAAATCTGAGTGGTCTGCTAACATACGCCGGATGCTAACGTGCGCCGTCCATGTTAACGTGCGCCATGTGCCTCTGCTAAAATACGCCGGCTGCCACATGTCGTAATTCAATTGGACCGAACCAAAGCGTGTGCCGCTTGTCAAGCTCCTATTGGACCGAATCATCAGCGAATCACATCTTGCCACGTGTCGAGATCTCATTGGACCGAATTATCGACGAATCATGTGCTGCCACATATCGCCTTCCTATTGGACCGAATGCCGAGCCAACCAGCGCTTGACACGTGGCGCTCTCTCATGGTGCCGACAACAAGCGTGATCAAAGCCGCGTAGACCGAGTTATTGTTTGGGCGCGCGACGCCAGGCCGAATTTCTGCCTATAAATTGAAGCCTTCAGAATTCATTTTTCCCTGTGCTTTCCTTGGGAGCTTTTCCCTGTTTTTAGAGGATTGCATCTAGTTTTGTATTAATAAATAATCTATGTATTTAATTTTTCAGTAATAATATTAGTTCTTCTTCTACCCATTTCTTTTATGTTTAGTAGTTAATTTTCTGCTGGGGAAGGGTGAAGCTTTTACTATTTTAATTTAGATTAATCTCCTTTAAATATAATATGGAAGTTATAATTCAATCTTAAAAGAATTACCGCCTTAATAACTGGTTTTATTTATTTGGCATAATGTGGCACGGCCTATATGGCTGGTCTTGAGGTGACAGATAATACCCGCCTATATGGCTGGTTTATGAACAAATAATAATATCGCCTTTATGGCTGGTCGGACTTAATTTGACTTAATGAGGAATACCACCTATATAGTCGGTCGGTAATATCATAGAATAAATTCTATATTATATTAAAGGAGATTTCTAAATTAGATATAGTAAAAGTGAATCCCCAAACCCCCAGCATTTTATTTTTATTCTAGGGAAGTGATGAAACACAATATCCACACTTAAAAATTGATTTTCTTTTTATGGGTAATTCTTTAGGTTGTTTATTGAGTATTAAGCTTAATGCTTCTTGTTGTCTGATCACCAATATGATTGATGTGGTAAATCTAAAATGAACTTGGAAAATGGATTTTAGGTTTCAGCCTTAGATTCAATAGCTCACGATCTTCCTTGAGGATAGATAACCCTTTAATAGATTTCCTTAAAGGATAGGAATATACTTGTCGGGCGTGGGTAGCCATAATTGGAACTTGACCTTAATGAATCCAGATAATTTGGTTGACATAGGAATATGGTTCAATTGGGTTATACTAGATATTTGCATCTGACCATCAGAAGAGGCTTTTTCATATCATCGTGTTCTAGGTTAGCAAACTAATTTATTACACATATACAAGAGAATCAATTCATCTTTTTAATAATATTGTGTGGAGTCACAACCCTAGATCTTTGAGTCTTTTCTTTTATTTTCCTTAGTATTTTCTTTTGAGTCTGTTTTCACTACAAGAATTATAGCTTTCAGCGTCCAAATATTTAGCGTCGACATAGAATTCGATGCCAAAAATTAGATTTAGCGTCGAATTTTACATGCGACGCTAATTTAAAACTTTTAGCGACGGCAAACCATTTCGACGCCAAAAATTTGATTTTTAGCGTCGAAAAAAGTTTCCGACGCCAAAATTATGACTATAGCGTCGCATAATATTCGACGCTAAATAATTTCACTATAGCAATACTTTTTCGCGCCAAATTCAGACATTTAGCGTCGACCATTCATCGTCGCTAAAGGTTATGACGTTTCCACCGACAATCCATGACTATTCAGCGTCGAAATTATTTTTTCGACGCTAAATGTCTGGTCTTTAGCGTCGAATATGAAAATTCGACGCTAATTATACATTAAAATGGCAGAATGCCACCCACCCTTCTCCCCCTCTGTTTTTGCTCTCATTCTCTTCATTTTCATTTTCATTCTCTGAAAATTTCAGAATTTCTCCTCCACAGCCTCACAACTCTCCTACAAATCTTCAATAAATTTGTAATCAATTTCCGTTAAGGTAAATATTCTTTCATATTTCTTTATTATTTTCAATTTTTATGATTATATATGTTGTTTATATGGTGTTTGTTAGTGATTTATGATTCATATATGTTCAGTGAGTATATTAATTATCAAAATAGATTTTTTTCTGTAAAATATTTAATTAATTTGTCAACCAAATATATATATATATATATATCTATATATGCTTAAATAAAGTATTAATGAATTAGTAATGTTGATTACTGTAATATGATATCCAGGTATTCTGCTGAAATGGATAGAAATTGGATGAGCTCTCTGGATAGATTGAGTGTTGAATATCGTAATGGAGTGTATGAGTTTATGGAAGTCGCAAAGCAACACATTGATGCTGAAGGTCGTGTTCGTTGTCCATGTGTAAATTGTTTGAATAGGAAAAGGAAGCGGTTAGATGAAGTTCATAATCATTTATACATGCCAGGAATATCACCAACTTATCGTACGTGGATTTATCACGGTGAGCAGTATAATTCTCAGTCACGGTTTTTTGAATCCGGCGAAGGGAGCAGTAGTTACAATCAACCTGCAAACGATGAGATCACCGATATTTTGCATGACTTACAAGGTCCACAACTTGGTCATAGTGTTAGTGGTGACATGCCAGTGTTAAGTGGAAATGATCAAAATTTATTTAGTGAACTACTTGATGAGGCAAAAAAAATTCCATTTGAAGGTGCTGGAATGTCGATCTTGAATTTCGTTGTGAAATTATTACACATTAAAGTGATCAACAGAATGACCAACAAAAGTATCGATATGATGTTAGAGTTACTGGCCCAAATGTTACCGGTTGGAAGCGAATTGCCTAAGTCGTACTACGAGGCAAAGAAAATGTTGCGTGATTTGGGAATGGGGTATGAATCCATTCATGCGTGTAAGTTTGATTGTGTATTATTTCGTGCCGAGTATGAATCACTTGAACATTGTCCGATATGTGGTGAAAGTCGGTACAAAGTCCGTGGTATGGGGAAGAAAGTGGCTCAAAAGATATTGCGATATTTCCCTTTAACGCCCAGGCTGCAGAGATTGTTCATGTCACGACACACAGCGACTGATATGATGTGGCATCATGAAAAGAGGATCGGTGCGGAGGGCATACTTAGACATCCTGCGGATGGAACCGAATGGAAGGAATTTGATGACATGTACCCCCGTTTCGCTGAGGACCCCCGTAATGTCAGGTTAGGTCTTGCCTCTGATGGTTTTAACCCATTTGGGAATATGTACAACTCTTATAGCATATGGCCCGTTATTGTCATTCCATATAACTTACCTCCATGGAAATGTATGAAGGATCCGTTCATGTTTATGTCATTGCTTATCCCTGGTCCACGTTCACCTGGTAAAGATATAAATATTTACTTGAGACCATTGATCGAGGAGTTACAAACATTATGGACTGTGGGTGTGCATACCTATGATGCAGCTTCAGAGCAGTATTTTCAGATGCATGCAGCATTATTATGGACCATTAATGATTTTCCAGCTTATGGTTCATTATCTGGATGGAGCACTAAGGGATACATGGCATGTCCAGTTTGTGCGGGTCAAACACCTTCGCAACGATTACGGAATAAAATCGGATACACAGGGCACAGGAGATTTCTTGAGTTGAGTCATCCTTGGCGGAGGAGTCAATTATTTAACGGTCAACATGAACCTCAGAGTATGCCTAGTCCATTGTCTGGATTCGACATACTTTGCCAACATCAACATCTCAGAGACAGCACACCAAGTAAACATCCTAATAATAGAGATAAAAATCGAAAACGCTTACCTGAAGAGTTGAATTGGACAGGAAAGAGTATTTTCTTTGAGTTAGAATATTGGAGGACTCTCAGTTTGCGACATAATTTGGATGTAATGCATATAGAAAAAAACATTTGTGAGAGTTTAGTGGGTACACTATTCAATATTCCGGGTAAGACAAAAGACACTGTAAATGCTAGATTGGACCTACAAGATCTTAGAATTCGCACTGAATTACATTTACAAGTCACCTCTCGAGGTCTTATTAAGCCTCCTGCTAGTTATGTGCTCAATCAATCGAGAGAAAAAAATCATTCTGTGATTGGCTGAAAATGGTTAAATTCCCTGATAATTATGCATCGAATATTGGGCGTTGGGTCAGAGATGATACAATAACGGGATTAAAGAGTCACGATTGTCATGTGCTTCTCGAGATTCTCCTTCCTGTTGGCATTCGACCTTATCTCCCCCCGAATGTATGCGACGTCGTACTTGATCTATGTGGCTTCTTTAAACAATTATGTCAGAGGACATTAAGCACATCTGTTATTGACGACCTTGAGCGAGGAATCGTGATAATCTTATGCAAGTTGGAGCGAATTTTGCCACCTGTTTTTTGATGTTATGGTACATTTGGCTGTGCATTTACCGGCTGAAGCTAGAAAGGGAGGTCCTGTCCATTACAGATGGATGTATCCCATTGAAAGGTAATATATATATAGTTATACACAGTGTTATATAAGAAAAGTCTTAACTTTTTCATGTGCATAAAATTTAGTATTAATGTAAAATTGTTGTCATATTTCCAGGGCTTTGGGAGATTACAAACAATATGTGAGAAACAAGGCACGCCCTGAAGGGTCAATAGCTGAAGCTGTTATAATAAATGAAGCAATAACATTTTGTTCGATGTACATGCAGAATATTGAAACTCATTTTAATCGTCGGCCACGAAACTATGATGGAGATGCAAGTAATAACCAAGATATCACAGTGTTCCGTCAAAATTGCAGACCATTTGGAGCAGTTGGTGTCAAATTACTATCCCTTCAGGAAGTTGAACGTGCGCATTGGTTTATATTGAGTAATTGTGATGAAGTGCAACCGTATATAACGTAAGTTTTTCTGGTGCATAAATACTGTATTTTTGCCATACATTAACCGTGCTAATTATACTGTATTTTTGCCATACATTAACCGTGCTAATTTATTGTAGGCAACATCTAACAATGCTACAATGTCGTGGTGACCACAATGTTGATGGAACACACAGAAAAGAATTTCCTACATGGTTTCAGACAACTGTAAGTTAGAATATTGTGCTATTTATTTTTATCCTAACATTAAACATTTCAGTTTGTTATATTAACACATATATTTATCTCATTGTCAGATTAACAACCAAGTTCAAAATGGTCAATTGGACTCGCAATCCTCGTTGGTTTCTTTGGCGTACGGGCCTCAAAAGCAGGCTTATCAGTACAGTGGCTGCATTGTCAACGGAGTTAGATTTCATACCGAACAGCGAGATGTTAATCATGTGACTCAAAATTCTGGAATTGTAGTCCAAGGAGAACACGGCTCAGATCTAATTGACTTCTACGGCGTATTGCAGTCCGTCATTGAGTTGATATACCGACCCAGACGACATACTGTGATATTCGACTGTAAGTGGTTTGACACAAATGCCAGAAAGAGGAGAATTCAAGTTCGTCATCATCTAACGTCAATTAATGTTCAACGTTTTTTGGTACAAGACTGATCCATACATTTTTTGTACCCAAGCACGTTCAGTGATATACATATCTGATCCCAAGTTAGGAACTGGATGGATGGTGGTAGAAAAGTTACAACATAGGGCCATCTGGGACACGCAGGAGAAAGATAGAGTTGGCATTTCAGATGAAACAGAAGAAGTCTCCGGCAACTTTGAAGATACAGCACAAATATATTATGGACCAACTGTCACCGTTCCTGAAAATATCACTTTAACTCGAGCTAGTACAGACGTTGAGATAATTCCTCATGCTGAAGTGAACGTTGAAGTAGCAAGTGAAGAACAATTTGACACTGAAGATGACTTCGATTCCAGTCATGAATCCTCAAATACCGACGACAATAGTGAATAATGAAGTTACTGTATTTTGTGATTGAAGAATAATTTTTCTGGATTTTAATGTATGTGTTGTTGATTTTAATTACTCTTTCAAATCATTTTATATATTTGTTTTTAATATTTATAATGGCATATTTTTTAGCTTCGATTGTTTTTCGACGCTAATATGTGAAATGTACTCGACGCTAAATTTCAAATATTAGCGTCGAATATTGAATTACTGTATCATATATCATATGTCCATTAATAAATTTCTATTTTTTAATTTTTACGAATATTTTGAACGGATATAAATATGATTACAGATGCAGATATTGATCGAGAAATTTTTATCGAATATAAATATATTGCATATATGAAATTTTGATAACAGGTGTGGATATCTTAAAAATTAAGGATGTCGTAGTTGTTAGAAAACCTACCATCTGAATACCACATTAAAGAATTCTTTCAAAGCGTGTGTTTGGTATTAGCGTCGATTATTGTTTTTCGACGCTAAAATTAGAAATTTAGCGTCGAGTACATTCGACGCTACAGTTCAAATTATAGCGTCGACTAAATTCGACGCTAAAATGTGAACTTTAGCGTCGCAAAATGAATATTCGACGCTAAATATAAAATTAAATTTCCCGGAAAAATAACCCTACATTTTCAAGGAACCGCCAATTTTTTGGCGTCGAACTAGTCGACGCATAAAATAATACTATTCGACGCTAAATTAGTATTTGTCGTCGAATTTTTATTGTCGACGCTAAATGTCTTTTGTTAGCGTCGAATTATTCGACGCCAAAAAATGATTTATTTCGACGCTAAATGTCTTTAAAATCCCTAAAACCATAGCCCTCTTCTTCTCCGCTGAAACGAGCACCATTCTCTCTCCCACTGCGTTTTTACACTGTACCCGGTTCATCATTCGGCTTTTTTGAGCAATTGGGTTCTCGTTTCTCGCATCCAGATTGGTTTCTGCAGGAATTGCTTTGTGGGTTCTTCAGTTTAGGTAAGATTGCCGTATCCATTTTGTAGATCTTCTTCATTTTCTTGTTTTTGTTCTGTTTACGCTTGTTTGGTTGCTGGAAAGGGAAAAAAAAAGAGAAGCAAAAGTTTAGTTTATTGAATCGGTTATGCATCTTTGTAAGGATGATAATTTTTTTAAAAAAATTTCAGGCAAAATTGATTTATGTCAGATGGATTGACACACATCTAGTAATTTTGGAAAGAAATTGATATATTTAAAAAAAAAAAAAAAAATCGGATTTAACTAAATTTTCGTCAAACTTCATAGGAGAGAATGATGATTACCCTTTTCGAAACTTGCAAGAACCCAGTTTCACAATAATGTGGGGAAGATATCTATTTCAAAATTGAAGGGGTTACATGACCCGATGATGTTATCTATTTCATACTTGAATGAATCCAAGAAGAGACCGAGGGTTAACCCAGCCTTCCAATAATTAAACATGGTGATCAAACTTATAAAAATTATCATCCTTGTTTGGGTGAGGGGCTGCTAGGGTTTATGGTGTGTTGGCTCGGCTGTAGGTGCATGTGTACAGGTGTGAGGTTTTGCCGAGAGTTGAAGGAGTTGTGATGTTTATAAGTGTGTTAGTGGCTGTTAAAGAAACATGCAAGAGACGTGAGGAAGTTTTATTAGGGTTTTGCTTGTTTGTTTTTAAAGAGAGGCCTAAAGAGGATGGACTAAGCCGAGAAGATATCTCGAGAGAGAGAGAGACCCAATTAATAAGTATCATGTGTTTATAAATTCATTTGAGACTTGAATTCAAATTCTGAAATTAAACTTGGTAATGAGATAGAAATGTGTTAAAAATAATCTAGATTTGGTATTTGGTATAAGATTAGAAGAAATTAGTTAGATTGAAAAAAAATGGGAAAATTGGAAAAGATTGACTGTGAACCCTAGAATTTGAGAACTTTAATTGGATGAGTTATGCAAGTTGTGTGTGTATTTGGGTCTTTAATTAATGAAAAGTTCTTGTATGCTCCAGTAAAGAGAGCTTAGGGGAAAAGGTCAGAAATGGATTACTTTTCCTATGAATTTTAGTTTGGCTTTAGAACAAATTATGGTAATACTCTGATGGTTTTCTTACTATCCCTTTAGTTGCTGCTATATATGCACACATGGATTTTTGGGTATGATTAGATAGAGCTACAGTTTCAAGATTAATTGGGTTTTTAAACAGCTGCTGTTCTGCTGCTGTTCTGGGCAGAACAGCTGCTGTTCTGCCCAGAACAGCTGCTGTTCTGGGCAGAACAGCTTCTGTTCTGCGCAGAACAGCTTCTGTTCTGCGCAGAACAGTTCGAATATTGCCCAGAACAGCTGCTGTTCTGCCCAGAACAGCTCCTGTTCTGCGCAGAACAGTTCGAATATTGGCCCTAGGTTCCGAATTCGAGTCATTACTATTTCATTATTAGTTTTATCACTTTCTTGTACCAAATCATGCCTTAGAGTGCAGCCATTCAAATGTCTTCTACTAACTAACATTATATGCATTGGGTAAGGGCAACTGTCCCTCTACTGTCTTCTATCACATAAACTTTTATCGCTTCTACTATATTGTAGTTTGTTCTATTTGTCAAAAGTAATTTCCTAAACTTTAATATGAGTTATGGATTTACATTGGAAGTTCCTATCATAATTATTCTATACCATATTACCATCTTAGGTAGAGTCCAATTATTTGTTGTGATATGTATGTATTGTTTAATGTGTGCACGTTCAGTGATGTATTGGTTGTTAAATGTGCTTCGTGGTTGGTTGTATGATGATTGTGTGTGTGACTGTGTGTATGTACGTGTATGATGGAACTCGTAGATTATATGGATAATGAATGCATATGTGAAATGAATAAATGAATGAATGAATGAATTTGAAAACGAAAGTCAGCATTCGATAGTATACGCGCTTTTGCTAAGA
>SKCR01001398.1:0-36796 GCA_019454045.1 Zanthoxylum bungeanum
AGAAATTGGATTTCGACGCGGAATTAAAATTAGATTTTAATTCGGGCGAACGAATTAATTTAGAATTAATTCGTTAGCGATGTGAATAGTGAATTCGCTAGGCGTAATCATTTAATTACGACGCGACGGAAAATTCGTTAATTTGGAATTAGCGAACCCGAGCCCGAGACTGATTGCGAGCGCATTCGCATTTCGAATTCGAGTGCGACACGCAAGTCACATCAAGCGTCAAATCGTTTGTCACATCATGCGTCAAATCAATTGTCACTTTGAGTGATGTGACTTGACAACATGTTACTTTATTAAAGTGATGTGATGTGACTTAAAGTAAAAAAATAGAAATGATGAAAGCTTTTTTTGCTTTTTGACTTTTGTACTTGGTAAATGTAAAGGTTTTTTTTTTGTATTTGATTTTATTTTTGGAAAATAAAATAAATATATAAGTTAAAAACCATTTACATTTTTCTCTCCCTTTTTTTCACGGTTTACGTGAAGACTCTTCTCCTTCTCTTTTCCCTCTTTTTCTCTCTTTCTTCTTCACGGCATGGTGCCGATTTCTTCACAATTTTTTTCTGGTTAGACCGATTTTTGAGAAGCAATGAAGAAGGATGGTGCTAGCACACACATGGGTTATACTTAGGTGATAGGGAAACGAATTCATGTGCTTGGAATCAATTTTGGAGCTTGAAGCTTGGAGCTTCCATGGAGACCACCTATGGCCGATTCTTGGAGACGCAAAGAAGACCAAAACCGAGCAGCCCCTGCTGTTTTTGGAGGCCAAACCGAGCACCAACAAGGTCAAAAACGCAACTTGTGTTCATTTCATCAAAACCCATCAATGTGAGTATGTATTCCGCCTTACTCCTTTGTGTATTCAACTCGTTTTTATGCATGTTTGTGATCCTTGGGACTTTGATTAAACCTTTCAAGACTTACATCGCTAATGCTTACGATAATCGATATACTTTAGTTGAGGTCGTCTAGGACTGTAACCGGTTCTGTGTACGCCAATGCCGGGTATATTGAGAATCGTAGTGTATTGGATGTGATGTCAAGACGGAAGTATCACTCCAGTCATAGTGGAGATGATGTCACGCAGGATACGGTATTAGTGCTCTTAAGAGATGCGCATCCAATCGTGATATTATGACCAGGTCATGAATATCCGATTATAGAGACTAGTTACCAGCCATCCGATATGTGTTTCGGACGGGGCAGACACTTATCCAGCCCCAGCCCTAGCACGTGACTATCCGATACTGGGCCGATACGCACAATACATTAGTATACTACGCTTGATATAGATCTTAAATATTCTTAAAAGGATATGTCCGGAGAATTGGGATGACTTGGTGCTTTGCTAGGAGTTGACCTTGTCTCGTAAATCGGTAGAACGTAGTACTTGGTACGTACGTGATTCGGATACTCCGACGACCGTATTTACTGCCAGATTATCCGGGGATCTCATGGGTCGCTTCCCGATAATCCACAGTTGACGCACAACTCGCACTCTTGAATAATCTGGGATTATAATAGAAGAGAGAGAAAATTAATCTAGGATTAATAACGGAGATATTTTATCCGGGATAAAATGTCGTATAAAGAGAGAGAACGATTAATTTGGAATTGATCGATAAATTAATATATTCGATATATTAAATGAAATTAGATTTCGACGCGGAATTAAAATTAGATTTTAATTCGGGCAAACGAGTTAATTTAGAATTAATTCGTTAGCGACGTAAATAATAATTTCGCCAGGCGCAATTATTTATTTAAATTCGATTGAATTAACGTCGCGACGTAAGCTCGGTATTTCGGAAATATCGAACCCGAACGCGTGAGTGCACGTGGGCCACTTTCATTTGGAACGTGTGGGGCCCACATGACACATGTCATTTTATGCATTATTTTATTCTAATGCATTGCATGTTGATAGTGTACAATGCACTCAATGTTATTGCATGGAAATTGAGTGTTTGACACTCTAAGCCATTGCATGTTTGTGTCATAAATTTATTATTAATTTAATAAATATTATGGCATAAATATAAATTGATTTTTGGAAAATCTTTTAACTTAACACAAGATCATCTCTCTCTAAATTCTCTCTTCTCTCACGCCCAAAAACAGAAAAAATGGACTGGTTTGGAATCAATTTTGGCGTGAACAAAGGGAAGCCAAGAGTGGTTTTTCATGGTGAGAAATCAAGTGCTAGCACACTTACAAGTCTTGCGAAGGTGGTAGGGAGGTTCGACCATGAGCCGGGATCCATCCGACGAATCTAGGAACTCATTTTCGCAGCTCAAAAACAGAAGGCAGTGGGCAGTGGACTGCTGCAGTTCATGCGCCAAAACAGTGAGCATTTTGGCTTCAATGGTCTTCAAATCGACTCTACCAACCAATGTAAGTATTCCGCTATCTTCTTTGGTGTATTCATGCACGATTTTCATGTCTTGTTTGATCTTGGGACCTAGATTTTTTCAACAGTAAGAAAGTAGAAACCCAACCCTAAATCTAAAATACAAAAACTTAAGTCTCAAACTCTCAATCTAAAAGCAACAGCAAGTTGATTTTGGCCAGCAACCGTAATTACTAAATCCCTAAATCTGATTTCACAATCTCACAGCAGTTTCTCAGTTCTCACCAGTTCGATCGCTTCATAGGCTTCGAATCAAAGCTGCGCCTGCAATCACAGAAGTAAGCTTTTCCCACTTCCAAGTTTCTTGATCTGTGCATGTAGCGTTACAGTCTGGTGAAATAGTTAAGTAAAATTCTGTTATTTTTATAGTTATTATAATTATTTTTTGTAAATTGACTGACTATGTGTTTGATTTGATTATTTAATTTTCTGTTCCCCCATATTATCATAAACTAATTTATGATTGTAAGTGAATACATGATTTAGTATATTGTGGAAGGTTCTAAGCAAATTGCTGACTGGCTTATTTCAAATTCGAACTGAATGAATGTACTATGTAGGCTTGCTTGGCAGATTTCATACCCAGTTAGGACAAAATTGTTGAATGAAAAATTGTATTGTTACCATTCAAAAGCAAGCTTGCCTGGCAGCTTGCTTTTGAATGGTAACAATACAATCAATTTTCTAAGCCCTTCTTCAATTGGATTGTAGAAATTTTGACGGGGTTTCACTTTCCAAGATTACAGGATTCTCATTTGATGTACTGCATTCAGTGCATTGTGTTTGTGGAAAGATTTTTTCTGCCTTGGGATTTATAAATTGAGCAAGCAGTAACCTGTTTTTCATATTAACATTAACTAGCTATAATTTAAAAGCAGTAACCTGTTTTGAAAACCTGTTTTTCTGTTGACAGATAATTTTGTAAATCTGTTTTGACAGATTCATAATGTGTCAATAGGGTAATTCGGAATCGGACCGGAACCGGACCGGAACCGAATTGGAACCGAATAATAGGGTACCCTGTTTAATTGGGTAGGTTCCGGTTCCACTTAGTGCGGAACCGAATTTTTTCCGGGTAGGTTCCGGTTCTATGCGGAACCGGAACCGAAACCGGTTTTGCTCACCCCTAAACCCATCTACGGCTTAAAGGTCTCGGCCAAGGGAGTGATTTCATGTCCAATTCGGTTTCAATCCAATTAATCCGCAATCGACATTAAATACATATCCCGAATGATTTCCAATACATCCAATTATCAAAATCAAAATTTACCAAGACATTAGGGCATTAGTCACATTCGGCCAACTCAAAGATTTTGGGGTTTTTGTCCAATTCGAAATCCAATCCAATTCGATTCAAATTAACATCAACCTAATCGATTCTAACTCATCAAATGAATTAAAAATCAAAAAATCCAAGATCCCAAAATCATCAAACCATTCGGCCAAGGACAAATATTTGGGGAAAATAATTCCAAATCATTTTTCATCAAATTAGTCCAACCCAATGAAATTAAACATGTTATAAACATACTCAAACAAACAATTTATTCAAATCATGCTCAAATCACATTTACCCAAATTTTAAATCCCTAAAATTTCATGCTTGCAACATTAGCTCTTGATGCCATTGTTAAGTTTTTCTAAGGTCCCATGATCAAACAAGACATGAAATAATGCGTGAATACACCAACAAAGATAGTGGAATACTTACATTGGTTGGTAGAGTCGATTTGAAGACAAATGAACCCAAAAAACGCACTGCCATGTAAGCTTACTGCATGCAGTCCACTGCCTCCAAAAACAGAATTTTGAGATGAGAAACGCAGCTCCTAGCTTCGTTGGATGGATCCCGGCTCATGGTCGAACCTCCCTACCACCTTCGCAAGACTTGTAAGTGTGCTAGCACTTGAATTTTCACCATGAAAATCCACTCTTGCTTCCCTATTGTTCACGCCCAAACTGGTTCAAAACCAGTGAAGAACAGCCACTGTTTTGGCGTGAGAGAGATGAGAGTTGAGAGAGTTGAATGATTTTTGTTACAAAAAATCAATTTATATTTATGCCATAATATTTATTAAATTAATAATAAACTTATGACACAAATCATGCAATGGCTTAGAGTGTCAAACACTCAATTTCCATGCAAAACCATTGAGTGCATTGTACATTATCTCCATGCAATGCATTAGAATTAAATAATGCATAATATGACATGTGTCATGTGGGCCCCACACGTTTCCAAATGAAAGTGGGCCCACGTGCACTCACGCGTTCGGGTTCGATATTTCCGAAATACCGAACTTACGTCGCGACGTTAATTAAATCGAATTTAAACAAATAATCGCGCCTAGCGAAATTATTATTTACGTCGCTAACGAATAATTCTAAATTAACTCGTTTGCCCGAATTAAAATCTAATTTTAATTCCGCGTCGAAATCTAATTTCGTTTAATATATCGAATATATTAATTTACCGATTAATTCCAAATTAATCGTTATCTCTCTCTAGACGATATTTTATCCTAGATAAAATATCTCCGTAATTAATCCTAGATTAATTTTCTCTCTCATCTATATAATCCCAGATTATTCAAGAGTGCAAGTTGTGCGTCATCAGTGGATTATCGGGAATCGACCCATGAGATCCCCGGATAAGTTGGCAGTATATACGGTCGTCGGAGTATCCGAATCACGTACGTACCAAGTACTACGTTCTACCCGATTTACGAGACAAGGTCAACTCCTAGCAAAGCACCAAGTCATCCCAATTCTCCGGACATATCCTTTTAAGAATATTTAAGATCTATATCAAGCGTAGTATACTAATGTATTGTGCATATCGGCCCAGTATCGGATAGTCACGTGCTAGGGCTGGGGCTGGATAAGTGTCTGCCCGTCCGAAACACATATCGGATGTCTGGTATAGTCTCTATAATCGGATATTCATGACATGGTCATAATATCACGATTGGATGCGCATCACTTAAGAGCACTAATACCGTATCCTGCGTGACATCATCTCCACTATGACTGGAGTGATACTTCCGTCTCGACATCACATCCAATACACTACGATTCCTGATAAACCCAGAAGAGGTGAACACAGAACCAGTTAAGATCCCCCAACCACCAAAACCAAAGTTTACCGATTGTCGTAAGTATTAGCGATGCAAGTCTCAGGTTAAGACTATACACACCTACCTTGATTTCGGCCTCCCATAGACACCTAGTCATAATACCAATGGGATCCGAAGGGTCTATCCAGAGCGAAGCTGTTTCCCGTACCATCGGTGAAACACGACCTCCTATCGCACTTGCATAAGTATCCAATACTTATATATATGAGAACTATGCCGTTGTGCCCTCACAACGCGCACAAGTGCAATACTAGCCTATTCCGCATTATCGATGTCCAGTCTCGATAATACTACGGCTAGGGATATTAATGATTAATCCTTCGTGGACTGATACTGTCTCATATCATCTCAATCCAGGAACTAATCATATGGACCTCTCTTCATTTATATATCTATGGTGATCTAATCACAAATGACGAGAGTGCAATTTCCTTGTTACATAGTTAATTTGCTACAGCAACATAATGATCTGTGCAAATAGTGACGCTATGGGTCATATTATCCAACACCGAATACATGCAAGCATATGGACTAGATGATTTTTTAATTTTAGACATTAGATGACTTGAAATAATATGGAATGATGATTTGTAACTCGATTGGATTGAAAACGAAATCGGAACCATTTTAATCACCTTGGCCGAATGCTTGATGGAGGATTAGGGACTTGATTTTTTGATTAAATAATGTTGGACATATATTTAAGATAAAAATATGATTAATGGATTAATTTGATATTTTGGGAATATTGATTTAAAGGATTAATCATGATAATACACTTTAATTAATTAAGTTATAAAATTTGGAATTTTAAAATTTGGTTAGTTGGGCTTAATTTTGAATTGGGCCTAAAACTATTATATTTGGACATAATGGGCTTGGTTGGGCCAAGTAGATTTGGACCATTTGGATAGGATCCAAAATGGGCCTAAATCACACCATTTAAGCCCAAATGTAATAAATGGGCTTTTATGTTTAATTGGGCCTTATGGGCTTGATATTGATTTTATGGCATATGAGGGTGATTCCTTATTGGGCTTGGTAATTGAGTTTGACCCATACATTGACCAAAACCCAAGCCTAAAGAAATCAATTGAAAGCCCATCGGACTTTAATTAAACGGACATTAGATGTTAGTTGGGCTTTGAGACCCGATTGTATATAGATTTGGAATCTAAGTTATAAAAGCACAATAAAAGTGTAAATATTTAATTTAGAATTAAATAATAGGATTAGTATTGAATACGACTTAAATTGGATTTAACGAGTAGTTCGATATAATTCGTGAATTCATACTATAAGTATTTATTCTCAAATTGAGTTGGACTCGCGCAAATGCAAACAATTGTTTGAACATTGTATTGTCACCTAATTAAAGACTAATTAATTGGATTTGATTGGTTGTATAACATGCCTTGAATGAATGAATGTGGATGTGATGTATGAATAGTGTATATCGGATGGATATTAGAAGGGAAGGGTAATTTTAGAAATTATTGTAAATTTAGAATTTATAAATTGGACCTGCGTGTCCAGCCTTTCTCTTATTGTCTCTTTGTATTCTCTTCTCACCTAATTCCCCTCAATGTAAATGAGGTTTCTCTTATTGTATTATGTAATTGGGTAAGAGTAGAATAGTGCTAGCGGGGAGAGGAAATGGAGTGATTTGTTCTAGGAACAAGTTGTTGTTCATATCCATCCGTATATCGCTATTACTTTACTTTACGCGCTTTATGATGTTTTAGAAGCATGCTTAAGGGTGTATGATGATGAGACCTAACAAAGATAAATTAATTGGTTGCCAATTACGCGAAAAATCCCTCAAACAATATTAAGCGATTTTCCTTCCGTTGAATGATTCTTTCTCAAGATCCGAATTGGCATTGGTTTGTTGGCCAAAGTCAAGACCTTTGTCAATTGAGGATGTGTTTGAATCATGAGATTTTTGTTCCACATCGGTGTCCTGTCCAAGTTGTGATTTGTTGGCCAAAGTCAAGATCACTTCTTGTCCATCGACATTGATTACGAAACTTTCCTCGTCAATGGGTCCCGCTAACTGGAATCATTAGGTTTGTTGTGCCAAAGCCAAGGCTTAGTTGATTCAGAGGAAATGGTTAGGAAAATGTATTGGATGCATTGACATATGTATATGTTTCGGACTTAGATGTCCACCTACCGGATCTAGGAATTGGATGGGATCCAATTGATCTTCGAGATCTACCTAGTTAAATATCATACAATTTGTTGGCCAAAGTCAAGGTTGTGTGTTATTTAACGGGATCCTAGCCCACTAGGAAATTGGATTTCCCGAGTACTCAACAGAGGGTTAGAGACTTGCAGAAAATAGTGGGAGGCTAGTATTGAATTTGCAATTATCGTTCAGATACTTAGCTTTACGCGCTTACACAACTTATTTCGTCAATATTTACACATTAGTTGGACTAATACAATGTTATTTTTTTATGTAACAGTTTGACTGTACCCACATATCGTTAACTAGATAATTAGATTATCGTAGTTAAGATGGCAAACAAGGAAATGTCCGTGACATAATCATGGGTGATAATGTGTTCAAGGGCACCAACTTCGCCGACTGGGAAATGAACCTAAGGATAGTCCTTGGGGCGGAGAGGATACTGTATACGATACAAAAACCTCTCGGGCCTAAGCCCACTGAGCCACTTGAGCTGGAGTTATGGAAAACTCACAGTGATGATTGTGACACGGCTCAGTCGATCATGCTTGCTTCAATGACTCAACACTTTCGCCGCCAGAATAGGGACTTGGATCCTTATAATATGATGGCAAGATTGCAAGATCTTCACCGCACTAATAAGCGGATGGCGAGGTACGAGTTAGTGAAGAAAATCTTTCGCTCCCGTATGACTGATGGTAGTTTTGTTGAGGTCCATGGGACTCAAATGATAGCCGATATTGATGAATTGGCTAATATGGGTATAGTCTTGGAGGCTGAGCTGTCTATAGATGTACTTCTACAGTCACTACCCGATACTTGGAAACAGATTGTCATCAACTACAAATTGATGAATTCGGATGATACTCTTGGAGAGTTATTATCGATTCTCAAGGAGTCAGAGAAAGAGCTTCTGAAAGGCAACAAGCGCGAGGCGCACTTTGCATCAACATCTCAAACGCCGAAAGCTGGGCTCAAGGCAACTGGGGGTGTTAAGAAGAAAAAGCATAGAAACAAAGGCAAGGCCAAGTCAACAAAGGCTTCTGGGAAGCCAAGGGACAAGTCTCAAGATGTTTGCCTGAAATGCGGCAAGAAAGGTCACTGGAAGCGTGACTGCCGCATGAACAAGGGACACAAGGAGGACATACAGGCGGGCAAGGCACCGGCCTCAGGTATGTTTGTTATTGAGATAAATATGACTACTTCTAGTCTTAATAAAAATTGGATTTTTGATTCTGGCTGTGGTTCTCATATTTGTACTGATGTGCAGGATCTGCATGATAGCAGGAGACTGGCTTCGGGGGAGGTAGATCTACGAGTTGGAAATGGAACTTCTGTTGCTGTTTTGGCCGTAGGCACTTTTGTTTTGGAACTGCCCTCGGGGCATGTACTTAAACTAAATGACTGTTATTTTGTTCCTAGTTTAACTAGGAATATTATTTCTGTATCTTTGTTAACCCAGTATGGGTACACTTTTGTATTTAAAAACACCAGGTGTTATTTATATAAAGATGATGCAGAAATTTGCACTGCCGATGCAAATAATGGTCTTTATATTTTGAATATAAATAAATCTCCAAAACGTAAAATAACAAACAAAAGGCTCAAAATGAGTAATCCAAAGGAAGAAACTTATTTGTGGCATTGTCGTCTGGGACACATCAACAAGACTCGCATATCCACACTTTCGAAGAGTGGGTACTTGGACGGATTTGATCCAAATTCATATGACGTCTGCGAATCTTGTTTATTAGGCAAAATGCCTAAATCACCTTTTAGTGGTAAAGGTGAACGCGCCACTGAACTGTTAGCCCTCGTTCATAGTGACGTTTGTGGGCCCATGTCTAGCCAGGCTAGAGGTGGATATCGATACTTCGTAACCTTTACGGATGATGCATCGCGTTATGGTTATGTGTATCTAATGATGCACAAGTCGGAAACTTTTGAGAAATTCAAAGAGTTTCGACACGAAGTTGAAAAACAAACAGGCAAGAGTATTAAGACATTACGGTCGGACCGTGGTGGCGAATACTTAAGTAATGAGTTTCAAGATTACTTGAAAGAATATGGTATTCTTTCACAATGGACTCCTCCTGGAACACCACAATTAAATGGTGTGTCTGAACGGAGAAACCGTACCTTGCTTGACATGGTAAGGTCGATGATGAGTCGCACTGAGCTACCTATATCCTTCTGGGGACATGCATTAGAAAGTGCAATTCTTATTTTGAATAGGGTTCCGTCAAAGTCTGTTGAACAGACTCCATATGAGATATGGACAGGAAAGAAACCAGGTTTCTCATTCCTGAAGATTTGGGGTTGCTGGGCATACGTCAAACGTTTGGAAGGTACCAAACTTGAACCCAAATCAGATAAATGCCTATTTGTTGGATATCCTAGGGAAACCAAAGGATATTACTTCTATTACCCACAAGAGAACAAAGTATTTGTTGCTCTACATGCGGTTTTCCTTGAGAAGGAATTCCTAAATGCAGTGTTTAGTGGGAGGAAAGTAGAACTCGATGAAAGTCGTAGTGATACTGTTCCTGGCAATGAATCGAGAACGGAACATGAACAGTCCATCCAGGATGAGACTGAACCACAATCTTCAATTACACAAGGACTACGTAGGTCGGAGAGAGTCAGGGTAATACCTGAGAGGTATGGATTCCTGATCTCACCTCATGTAGATATTAATCTTATTGAGGATACTGAACCGGCTACGTATGAGGAAGCGATACAAGGTATCGAATCCACTTTATGGCAACGGCCATGAAGACCGAAAATGGATGGGCAACGTACAAACGTACAAAGCTAGGCTCGTAGCGAAGGGTATCGTCAACAACTTGGAGTTGATTATGACGAAACTTTCTCACCCGTTGCCATGATTAAATCCATTCGGATAATGCTTGCGATAGCTGCATATTACGATTACGAAATATGGCAGATGGACGTTAAAACCGCTTTCCTTAACGGAAACCTGTTGGAGGATGTTTATATGCAACAACCTGACGGTTTTATCGCACCAAGACTTGCAAACAAGGTTTGTAAGTTAAATCGGTCCATTTATGGACTGAAGCAAGCATCGAGGTCATGGAACCAACGTTTTGATGAGGTCATAAAAGAATATGATTTCATTCAAAACGTAGATGATCCTTGTGTATATAAGAAGGTTAGTGGGAGTGCACTGACTTTTATTGTCCTTTATGTCGACGATGTATTGCTTATAGGCAATGACATTCCCATGTTAACGTCGGTGAAAGCTTGGCTTTCATTGAAATTCTCCATGAAAGATCTGGGAGAAGCAGCTTTTATTCTAGGAATAAAGATCTACAGGGATAGATCTAGAAGGCTACTTGGACTCTCCCAGAGTACATATATTGATAAAGTGTTGAAGATTCAACATGGATCAGTCCAAGAGGGGACTGTTGCCAACATCACATGGCGTCTATCTATCTAGGGACATGTGTCCTAAAACACAAGATGAGAGAGACAACATGAGTCGGACTCCGTTCGCCTCGGCAGTTGGATCGATCATGTATGCCATGATATGTACACGACCTGATGTGTCCTATGCTTTGAGCATGTGTAGTCGATATCAGGCCGATCCAGGAAAGGATCACTGGATGGCGGTTAAGAGTATCCTTAGGTATCTTAAGAGAACTAAGGATGTTTTCTTAATCTATGGAGATGGAGAACTTGAGGTATCTGGGTATACCGATGCAAGTTTCCAAACCGACAGAGACGACTTCAAGTCGCAAACCGGGTACATATTTTGCTTGAATAACGGAGCAGTGAGCTGGAAATCTTCCAAGCAAGATACTGTTGCCGATTCAACAACTGAAGCGGAGTACATTGCAGCAGCTGAAGCAGCAAAGGAAGCGGTTTGGATCCGAAAATTCCTAGTTGGATTAGGAGTAGTTCCATTAGCAGCTGAGCCCGTTTTATTGTATTGTGACAATAGCGGGGCCATAGCGCAGGCTAAGGAACCAAGGTCTCATCAACGATCCAAACATGTTCTTCGACGATTCCATCTGATTCGAGAGATCATACATCGTGGCGATGTGAAGATCGAAAAGATCGCATCAGAGGACAACATTGCAGATCCGCTGACGAAAAATTCCTCGGGAAAAGTTTGAGCGACACATACATAGTTCAGGTATTAGATGCTTGAGTGACTGGCTATAGGCCAAGTGGGAGATTGTTAGACAGTTATGACCCATAGCGTCACTATTTTGTAAATGATATTGTATTATTGTACAAAATTAACTATGTAGTAATGAAATTGCCTTTTACCGTTTTGTAATTTATTTACTTTGATATAAATGGTAAGAGTCCCTATGATTAGTTCCGGATTGTGATGATATGAGACGGTATCAATCCATAAAGGTTTAATCATTAAATATCCCTAGTCGTAGTATTATCGAGATTGGACATCGATAATGCGGAATAGACTAGTACTGCACTTGTGCATGTTGTGAGGGCACAACGGCATAGTTCTCATATATTTAAGTATAGGATACTTATGCAAGTGCGGTAGGAGGTTGTGTTTTACCGATGGTACGGAAAACAGCTTCGCTCTGGATAGACCCCGCGGAATCCCATTGGTAGTATGTCTGCGTGTCTATGGGAGTCCGCTTCAGGGTAGGTGCATATGATCTTAACCTGAGACTTGCATCGCTAGTACTTACGACAATCGGTAAACTTTAGTTTTGGTGGTCCAGGGCTTTAACGGGTTCTGTGTACACCTCTTCTGGGTTTATCGAGAATCGTAGTGTATTGGGTGTGATGTCAAGATGGAAGTATCACTTCAGACATATGGAGATGATGATCGCGAGGGATACAGAACTAGTACTCTATAATGGTTGCAACCATCGGGATAATATGACTAGGTCAGGATTATCCGATTCAAAGAGACTGGTTGCTTGATGTCCGATATGTGTATCGTACGGGGCAGACACATCTCCAGCCCCAGGCCTTACATGTGATCATCCGATACTGGTTCGATATACACTATACTACGGTATACTACGCCTGTTATAGATCTTATATTCCAATAAGAATATTTCTGGAGAATTGGGTAGGCATGGCGTTTTGCTAGAGGCTAACCTTGTCTTGTAAATCGGTAAAAACGTAGTACTTGGTACGTACGTATTCAGATAATCTGACGGCCGTATTTACTGCCAACATATCCAGAGATCTCTTGGGTCGCTTCCCGAAGATTCACCAATGACGTATGATTCAAACTCGATTAATCTTGGATTAATTACGGAGAGACTTTATCTTGGATAAAGTACTATACAAGAGAGAGAACGATTAATTTGGAATTAATCGTAAAATTATTATATTCGATATAATAATCGAAATTCGATTTCGACGCGAAATTAAAATTAGATTTTAATTCGGGCAAACGAGTTAATTTAGAATTAATTCGTTAGCGACGTAAATAATAATTTCGCTAGGCGCAATTATTTATTTAAATTCGATTTAATTAACGTCGCGACGTAAGTTCGGTATTTCGGAAATATCGAACCCGAACGCGTGAGTGCACGTGGGCCCACTTTCATTTGGAAACGTGTGGGGCCCACATGACACATGTCATTTTATGCATTATTTAATTGTTAATACATTGCATGGTGATAGTGTACAATACACTCAATGGTTTTGCATGGAGTTTGAGTGTTTGACACTCTAAGCCATTGCATGATTTGTGTCATAAGTTTATTATTAATTTAATAAATATTATGGCATAAATATAAATTGATTTTTGTAACAAAAATCATAACACTCCTCTCTCTCACATTGCCGAAAAACAGATGCAGTTTTGGGCTCTCCATTTCTTCAATTTTTGTGGCAAGATTTGAAGAAGTTGTGCATTCAAAATCACAACAAAGGCTAGCACCTTCAAGGGATCATACATAGGTGATATGGGAAACTAATCCTTGAGCTTGGAAGGATCAAACTCGACTTGGAGTCCCTCTTTTCTTCTTGGCCGAGAGCTTCACTGCACAAGGGAGGAATTTCGCATCATCTTAGCATCCATTTTCAAGTATTGTGAGTATGATTCCGCCATACTTCAATTATTCATTCATGTATTTATATTTTGCTTGTTCTTGTTGATCTTGGGGCTTGGTAATTATTTCCAACAGATATGGGTGATCGTACGGGGCAGCCACATCTCCAGCCACAGGCCTTAATGTGATCATCTGATACTGGTTTTCGATATACACTATACTACGGTATACACGCTGTTTTAGATCTTATATTCAATAAAATATTTCTGGAGATTGGGTAGGCATGGCGTTTTGCTAGAGGCAACCTTGTCTTGTAAATGGTAAAAAACGTAGTCTGGGTACGTACGTATTCAGATAATCTGACGGCCGTATTTACTGCCAACATATCCCAAGATCTCTTGGGTCGCTTCCCGAAGATTCACCAATGACTATGATTCAAACTCGATTAATCTGGATTAATTACGGAGAGACTTTAATTGGATAAAGTACTATACATAGAAGAGAACGATTAATTTGGATTAAATGTAAAATTATTATATTCGATATATAATCGAAATTCGATTTCGACGCGAAATTAAAATTAGATTTTAATTCGGGCAAACGAGTTAATTTAGAATTAATTCGTGCGACGTAAATAATAATTTCGCTAGGCGCAATTATTTATTTAAATTCGATTTAATTAACGTCGCGACGTAAGTTCGGTATTTCGGAAATATCGAACCCGAACTCGTGAGTGCACGTGGGCCCACTTTCATTTGGAAACGTGTGGGGCCCACATGACACATGTCATTTTTATGCATTATTTAATTGTTAATACATTGCATGGTGATAGTGTACAATACACTCAATGGTTTTGCATGGAGTTTGAGTGTTTGACACTCTAAGCCATTGCATGATTTGTGTCATAAGTTTATTATTAATTTAATAAATATTATGGCATAATATAATTGATTTTTTGTAACAAAATCATTCAACTCCTCTCTCTCTCACATTGCCGAAACTACATGCAGTTTTGGCTCTCCATTTCTTCAATTTTTGTGGCAAGATTTGAAGAAGTTGTGCATTCAAAATCACAACAAAGGCTAGCACCTTCAAGGGATCATACATAGGTGATATGGGAAACTAATCCTTGAGCTTGGAAGGATCAAACTCTCGACTTGGAGTCCCTCTTTTCTTCTTGGCCGAGAGCTTCACTGCATAAGGGAGGAATTTCGCATCATCTTAGCATCCATTTTCAAGTATTGTGAGTATGATTCCGCCATACTTCAATTAATTCATTCATGTATTTATATATTTTTGCTTGTTCTTGTTGATCTTGGGGCTTGGTAATTATTTCCAACAGTTTTAACTCTGGATGTCTTCAAAAGTGCAAGATGGGTTGAATTTATAATACCTGAAAAGGGTGAGTAAAAATAGCACAAGTATCTTCCAAATGACGATTAGTAGCAAAATAGTAAAATAAATTGTGATAGTCAAAAGGTTTGGATCCTGTCAAAAAAAATCACATTTATTAGAAAGACAAAGAGATATAATATGTACAAGAAAAGTAGCAGCTTGATTGACGTCTATGCGCCAGGGACAAGTTTCCCATCCAATTTTCTTATAAATTGGCAAACAGGATCTTTTTGAGTCAGATTCCTAAGACTTAATTGTTGTCTTTCTTTTTGAAATTGTGTATGTAATTTGTGAATGGCTATGTGTACATATCCACTGGGATGCGTCTCGAGAGTCGAAGATATATTATCTACAGACTCCTTACTCAAGCCATCTCTAATGAATTTAATCTTATCTTCGTGGTTATCAGACACCATTCCTAAAGAATGACAACGAGTATTGCAATTCCAGCGTGCACATTTGTAACAAACACCCATTTGCTTAGCTCTACGTTTCTTTGCATAGGTGCTTCTTCCAAAACCAGGCAGATGTGAAATAAAAGAGTCAGAAGACTCACCTACCAATCGGACTCGTGCTTCAATTACCCAACGAATGTCATTAGGAACACCATGGATTATTAGTAGTCTCATCCGTTCCAAGCGAGCTTTGTAAAATTTCATCAGAGATTTTGAGGGAGAGAAGGAAATTGCTTGTGAAGATTTGCGAGAACTTCTTCCATCTTGAAATGTCTTAATCTGTAAAAACTAAACACACAAAATTAAATCACACCAAATCACAATATATATAAAAATTGCATGGGTTGCCTCCCTACGAGCGCTAAGTTTAAAGTGTCAGCTAGAATTTACGTCTCGATCGTTAGGCTGGATCTGAAAGTGTGACACTTTCTTTTTGTCACTCAAATGATTCTCCCCAGTAGTGCTTAACACCCCTATTTTTAACCTTGAAAGTTTTTTGGAGTCAGGATCATGTATCTCAACGGCTCTATCTGGTAAAATCTTGGTGATCACAATGGACCTGACCACCGTGATTTTGGCTTCCATGGGAAGAATTTCACCCTTGATTTGTTTAACAGTACCTTCTGCCCTGGTTCCAGTTGTATGCGCACTAACTTCTCATCATGTCTTTTCTTGCCCTTTTCTTTGTACAATTTGGCATCCTCAAAAGGCTGATTGTGAAATTCCTCCAATTCGTTGAGCTGGTGGATCTCTTTCTCTTCTGTTGCTTGTAGTGCAAGAATTAGCTCTTTTAGTGCAAAAGACGCTTTATCTTTAGGCTCCACAGGCAATTGACATGTTTTAATTGTTAGTAGAACTTTGCATTGCATTGGAGTTCTGAATGGTACTGTGTATCACATCAAGTCTGAAACATTCCTCCTTCTTTTCATCATCATCGTCTGGGAAATTCATGGCCTTGAAAACATTGAATGTTACTTCTTGGTCCTGTACCCTCATGGTTAATTCTCCTTTTGTACATCAATAATGGTTCGACCTGTAGCCAAGAATGGTCTCCCGAGGATGATTGGCACGTCTACGTCTTCCTCCATATCAAGGACAATAAAATCTTGGGAAAATGAATTTGTCAACCTTGACCAGCACATCATCAACTACGCCTCTTGGAAATACGAGCGTTCTATCAGCAAGTTGTAGAGAGACTGAAGTGGGCATTATTTTCTCCAATCTGCAGTTTCTTGAAAATAGAAAAAGGCATCAAATTAACACTTGCACCTAAATCACATAAAGCCTTACCAAAGTTATGTTCTCCTATGACGCAAGGAATGGTGAAACTGCCAGGATCTTTCAACTTCGGGGGAAGTTTCCTCTGAATGATGGCGCTGCATTCTTTTGTCAATGCTACCGTCTCGTAATCTCCCAATCTCTGTTTTCATGAAAGAATATTTTTCATGAATTTTACATAGCTGGGCATTTGTTCCAAGGCTTCTGCAAATGGAATGTTGATGTGCAGCTTTTTGAACACCTCCAGGAAATGAGCAAATTGCTTGTCCAGTTTGTTTTTCTGAAGACGCTGAGGAAAAGGTGGAGGTGGAGTGGACTGTTCTTTTTCCTTTGCTTCTTTTTCCTCCGTTTGTTGCCCTGTTTCTTTTGGAACTTCCTCAGCAGTTGTTTTGGCTCCAACATCTTTGTTGATTTCAGTACCACTTTTTAACATGATGGCATGACACTGCTCATTTCTCATGTTCCTTGGATTTGGTTCTGTGTTGCTAGGAAGGGTACCTGGCGGTCTATAACTCTGAGCATTGGCCAGTTGTCCGATTTGATTCTCTAGTGCTTTGATGGAAGCAGATTGGCTTTGAAATATAGCATCATACTTTTTTAACTGAGCCAGTACTTTTGCTATTCCTGGTTCATTTACCTGCTCCTGGTCTTTGTTCGGTTGCTGGAATCCAGGTGGTGGATAGTTCTGCTGTTGGCCTGACTTGTTGCTCTATGAAAAATTAGGATGATTCCTCCACCCTGGGTTGTAGGTGTTGGAATATGGATTGTTCCCATGTCTGTTGAAATTGTTGACAAAATTCACTGTTTCTTGAAGTTGGTTTAGTTCTGGTGCTCCTCCATATGGTGAAATTGTGGATCCAGTGGTAAGAGTCTCCATGAATTTGTATATCTGATCCAGCTTGGCGTTGGCTGCTGTATTGGCTCCACTTTCGTAAATTCCTGCAATTCTTTGGATCATGCTCCTTTCTGTTGGCCACAAGGAATTGTTGTTGGCCATTTCTTCGATTAGGTCCCAGGTTTGATCTTCTCATTTTGCCATTAAATCTCCTCCAACAGTAGCATCGATTGTGGTTCTCATTATTCCAGAAAGTCCATTATTGAATGTTTGGACTTGAAGCCATTTTGGAATCTCATGGTGAGGACATTTCCGGAGCAAATCTTTGTACCTTTCCCAAGCTTCATAGAGAGTTTCTGATTCTTGTTGTACAAAGGATGTGATGTCATTTCTCAGTTTTCTAGTTCTGGCTGGTGGAAAGTACTTTGCAAGAAATTTGGTGGCTAAAGTGTTCCAAGTTGTGATAGTACCTGCTGGTAGTGAATGTAGCCAAGCTTTAGCTCTGTCCTTTAAGGAGTATGGGAAAACACGCAGTCTCATTGCTTCTTCAGCTTCTCGGTTGTAATTGAAAGTGCCGCAAACTTCCAGGAAGTTGCTGATGTGGGCATTAGGATATTCAGTTGCATTCCCCCCAAACTGAACTGACTGCTGAATCATCTGAATGCATGTTTTGATGTTACCCGCATTTGCTGGTAAGGGAGGAAGTACAATACAAGAAATGAGTCTATCAACCACCGGAATGGTTCTATCTCGAATGGGAATTGGTGGTTCAACCTCCAAAGGTTCAGGTTCTATGTTGACTAAAGATTCTTGGCTTTCTCGCCTTTCCCTTCTCAACTGTCTGATGGTTCTTTCAATTTCTAGGTCAAATGGTTGAAGTTCAAAGCTTATGGTTCGTCTCATGAAGTTTCTGAGAACCTGAAACACAAGAAAACAAAAACAATAAGTAAAAAGAAAATTAGATACAAGTAAAGGTATCTAACCTTAAAACTAATAGTGAAAGATAAATAAGTCCCCGGCAACAGCGCCAAAAACTTGACCGGCGTAAACACACAAGTATAATGCAAGCGTACGTATCGTTCAAGTAGTATAAAAAGTATCGATCCCATGAGGACTTAATACCTAAGCTATTAATTTTATGAGGTCAAATGATTACTAATATCTAACAGGTTGTTTGATTGATTTGAAATGGAGACGATTTAAAAACAAGTAAATAAAATTCTTCGAAAGTAGGTTTAAGAAAATTCAATATTAAAAACTATATATGGTTATGATTTCTTCCAATATCATTTTAAAAAAGAAGTGGTTATCTTAAAGTAGGGTAATATATTGATTTATTAACCTGGAACACTAAATTATGTAAAAGCCTCTTCCGATGGTCAATTACAAATACCTAGTATAATCCAATTGAACCATATATCTATGCCAACCAAATTACCTAGATTCATTAAGAATAAGTTCCAATTTGGCTACCCCCGCCCGACAGGTATATTCCTATCATGTAAGGAAATCTATTAAAGGGTTATCTATCCTCAAGGAAGATCGTGGGCTATTAAGTCTAAGGTTTTAAACTTAAAATCCCTATGTCTAGTTCATTTTAAGTTTACCTAATCAATTTTATTAGTGGTCAGTTAATAAAAAGCATTAAGATTAAGACTAAATAAATAAATAAATCTTTATATTACCCAAATTATAATCTAACCCCTTATAAACCGGTGATATTAGATTTCATCACAACCCTAGATAACTAAGTTACTTACAACTCATAGCTAGGGCTGGTAAAAACTTAAAAGACATAAAATAAAATTACTAAAAAGTAAATGATGAAAGATAAATGCAATAAAATAAAATGCTAAGGTAAAAGGAATTAACTTCTACTATTTACTATTTAGATATCTCCCTTAATATAATATATATACTTGTGATAAATTTTCCCAACCAGCCATATAGGCGGTAACCTGATTAAATCAAATTAAGTCCAACCAACCATTAAGGCGGTAATATTTGTCCATAAGCCAGCCATAAAGGCGGAACCAAAATAAACCAGCCATAAAGGCGGAACCAAAATTAACCAGCCATAAAGGCAGAACCAAAATTAAATTACCAACCGACCAATCTGGCGGTATCCTTTTTAAGTCAAATTTTATATAGTTTATATATTATATTAAAGGGAGATTAATCTAAGTAGCAATAGTAAAAGAATTACCTTTCACCCTAGCAGGGGGAAGTTACCTCCTCATGGTGAATAGTAAGAACTGTAAAAATAAAGAAAGTAAATTACTATTATTACAAAACGTAATTAAAATTTAATTACAAAACTTAAATTAAAGAAACTAGAGAGAGAAACTCTCTATTTACATCAAAGAAATGAGAGAGAATGGTACAACTGAAACTGAAATCTCGAGCTCAATTTATAGAACCCGGTAGGCTTCCAACGTCGCGACGCCAGCTTCTTTTGGCGTGGCTTGCTAAGGGCTTGACACGTGGCAATCCGGATAAGAAGATAAGGCGACACGTGGCGAGGCGGCTAACAACTCAATTATTATGCTGACGTGGCGATGACGACTGTCGGCACCAATGGATTACGACACGTGGCACTTCGTGATTAGCTGATGATGACGTGGTGGTGAGGTGTCACGTTGACTTGGTCAACGAATGATGTGGACGCTGACATGGAGTGACACGTGGCACACGTGGCAATGGTGATTTTGGCACCGTAGGATGATGACACGTGGCACGGCGCACGTTAGCATTTCGTCTGTGATGGTGACACGTGGCACGGCACACATTAGCAAAGTCAAACTTCTCAAATTCTGACCCGTTGACCCGGCACACATTAGCATGACTTGGTACACGTTAGGCGTCGCGACGCCAAGGGCTTGCGCGTCGCGACGCGCCCAAATTACCAAAATGCCCATTTTTCCAATTTTCACTATTTTGCTCCAAATCACCTCCAGAATGTCCTGAAACTTTATTTATCTACAAAATAACACAAAACACATCAAAATATTCACAAAGAAAATATACAAAATATTAGGTTAAATGAGTGGGAAATAGTGATAGTTCTACCACTCATCAATTACCAAAGTGGTATCTAAAATGACATAAACGCGTGCGCGAGCATTTTTCAAGCGGTACGTGGAGTTGTATCCCAAGTACAGACCGCACTACCATCCATTCAGATTCGGCTATGGAATTTATGTCTGGGTTTCCATTCGATATACCGCGAGAGGCAACACTCAAGCATTAACACAGCATGAATGCGAAGTGAAAATGAAAAATGACAACCAAAAGGAGAATAACAAGATCAATAGAAGAAGAGTTTGACCAAGAGCTTTAGCCAACGTCCATATGTGATCTTGTATTCTCGGCGTGGAAAAACATTGTGGTAAAGGTAGCCTTTAGGCATTTCCCTCAAATGAAGGACCTTTAATCCAACGCAATTAGCCCATGCGCACCAAATGGCGATGCAAAAGTAAATAGACAGAATAACATGCAGAAAGTGAATAACATAAGAACAGAATAGATGCGACCAAGGCCGACATCTATATGGACCTTCGTATGCCCGATTGAACGTACTTCTCATTCAATCAAGTATACTTCGTCCGGCGCGGCAAAACATCGTGGTAAAGGTATCCTTTAGGCATTTCCCTCAAACGGAGGACCTTTAACCCAACATGATTAGCACATGCGCACTAGATTAACAATGTATAAATAAATAAAGCAATAACATGCGGAAAGTAAATACCGGAATAATAAAAGAGATGCGACCTAGGCCGACATCTATATGGGACCTCATATGCCCGATTGAACGTATTTCACATTCAACCAAGTATATTTCATCTGGCGCGGCAAAACATTGTGGTAAATGTAGCTTTTAGGCATTTCCCTCAAATGGAGGACCTTTAATCCAACTTAGTTAGCCCATGCGCACTAGATTAGCAATGCATAAATAAATAAAGCAATAACATGCAGAAAGTAAATAACGAAAAATAAAAGAGATACGACATAGGCCGACATCTATATGGGACCTCGTATGCCCGATTGAATGTATTTCACATTCAATCAAGTATACTTGTCCGGCGCGGCCAAAACATTGTGGTAAAGGTAGCCTTTGGGCGTTTCCCTCAAATGGAGGACCTTTAATCCAACGTAGTTAGCACATGTGCACTAGATTAGCAATGCATAAATAAATAAAGCAGTAACATACGGAAAGTAAATGACGGAATAATAAAAAAGATGTGACCAAGGCCCACATCTATATGGGACCTCGTATGCCCGATTGAATGTATTTCACATTCAATCAAGTATACTTCGTCCGGCGCGGCAAAACATCGTGGTAAAGGTAGCCTTTAGGCATTTCCCTCAAATGGAGGACCTTTAATCCAACATAGTTAGCCCATGCGCACTAAATAACAATGCATAAGTAAATAAAGAAACACTACATAGAAAATAAATAATGGAACAATAAACACAAACAATGAATGAATAAAAAATCAAATGAAAAAATGAAACACGTGCTTGAAAGTTTCTCAAACGGTACGTAGAGTTGTATCCCAAGTATAGACCGTACTACCGTCCATTCGGATTCGGCTATGGAATTTACGTCTGGTTTCCATCCGATATACTATAAGAGATAGCACGCAATCATTAACCCAATAACAATAATAGACATGAACCATCAAGACGCATGCAAGGAAATAATAATAGACAACCAAAAAGATGAATGAAAAATAGCAAAGGGTACCCTCAGGTCTTACCTTTTAAGTTGCTTCTCGGAAGTGCGTTATACCGTCACCGGAAGGATTAATGCTCCGTAACTTTTCTTGTTTTCTGACTCACGCTCGCTGCTATTTTTCTCGATGTTTTCTCTATCTTCCGTCGCTGTTTTGGACTATTTTTTGCTGTTATTTTCCACTGTTTTAGCTACTGGTTTTGGGATGATTTTTAGACTGTTTGGGGGTGATTTTTGGGCTGATTTGGGGGCTGATTTTTTGGGACTGGCGCTCACTATTTTTGGGTGATTTTTGTGTGTTTAGTGCAGTTTCGTTGTTTCCTTCGCTATTTTTCTGTGGTTTTCTTCACTACTTTGGTCTCGGTTTATTTGGTGTTTGTTTATGACGAGTGGAGTATGGTTTGTGTCTTTGTGATGAGTGGGTTGTGTACTTTTGTTTTATCGGTCAAATGGGCACTACAAGGTGAGTGGCGTGAGGTGTGGCTGTTGTGTAAAGCTTAGGACGTGTGTCTTTTGTTGTTTGTGTGCGTGAATGAGAGGGGACCAATGAAGCTTGTTAGGGTTTATTTATTTTGTTCATGTGATTACCGAGAGAGAAGATGAGGGTCGAGAGAGATTAGATTTTGTTGTTTGTCTAGAGAGAGCCAGTGGGTGCCGTGAATCAGAGTGAAGGAGAGGGGGAGAGGGTTTGGATTTTGGTGTCTTTTATAATAGTGTGCTAGGGTTTCTCATGCATGGTTTTCAAAACAAGGAAACAAATCAAGCCATAAAGGGGATGCATTTAATTAAATTATTTAGGAAAGAAATATTGTATATTTTTGGTAGGGGAATATTTTTAATTTAGAAGGTGATTTATTTAGATTTTGGCATATGTTAAATATATTTTGAATTTTTGGATTGGATTTTGTGGGCTTGGGCGTGTGGCTTGGTTGTTGGTGGGCTTGGGCATGTAGCTTGGTTGTGTTTGGGCTTGGGCACATGGCTTGGTGTGGGTTGCGGGGATTTTAGGCTGAGACTAACATTTAAAATGGAGATCCATCGAGCGAACCCGAGATTAGACAAGCGAATTAAATCTGAGGATGTACTTATTTTTGAATTTTCCCTTCCGACGTTCGTTTCCCGCAACTTCCGCAACTTATCGGGTAGTGCCTCCATACGAAGCTCATCATCGGGCTTTTATACAAAAATGCAGTGTCTACATTCACCCCCACTTTGATGGGCTTGTGCAGTGTGTGACAGTGACAATCCTATCAAAGTCATGCATGCATTTTTACTTACCTGGCTCGCCAGCTGTTGCCTGACTTACCTGTTGTTCTGAGATGCTTCAAACTGAGTTGATCCAGTGGTGAGGTGCTTCGACCCCTGGTCCATTCCCGAACCGTTACTTGAGAGGTGGTCCATTCCTGAACCGTGCTCTATTCCCAGAGCGTCATTCCCGGCTTATTAATCCTCATTCTCGAGGTGTTGCTGATGTGATGGTTCATTCTCGAACCGTGCTCCATTCTCGATGCGCCATTCCCAACTTGTTAATCCTCATTCCCAAGGTGTCGCTGATGTGATGGTTCATTCCCGAACCGTGCTCTATTCCCGGCTTGATGATCCTCATTCCCGAGGTATCACTGATGTGATGGTTCATTCCCGAACCGTGCTCCATTCCCGGAGCACCATTTCCGACTTGCTAATCCTCATTCCCGAGGTGTTGCTGATGTGATGGTTCATTCCCGAACCGTGCTCCATTCCCAGAGTGCCATTCCCAACTTGCTAATCCTCATTCGTGAGGTGTCACTGATGTGATGGTTCATTCCTGAACCGTGCTCCATTCCCGGCTTTATGATCCTCATTCCCGAGGTATCACTGATGTGATGGTTCATTCCCGAACCATGCTCCATTCCCAGAGCACCATTCCCGACTTGCTAATCCTCATTCCCGAGGTGTTGCTGATGTGATGGTCCATTACCGAACCGTGCTTCATTCCCGGAGCGCCATTCTCGGCTTGCTAATCCTCATTTCCGAGGTGTTGCTGATGTGAGGTGGTCCATTCCTAAACCGTTACTGTATGAGGTGGTCCATTCCTGAACTATTACTGTATAAGGTGGTACATTCCCGAACCGTTATTATATGAGAAGGGGCATACTAGTCGCCCCCAGACTTGGTTTATCTTTTTGTTCTTCGTTGCTTGTACTAGGTCAAAGTAGATCATGTGATGTGACGTTCCATGCCAACATTCTATACTGCCTTCTACGAAATAGTCCCAATAGTTATACATATTATTGCCCTCAAATGATGCCCAGTGTCGAAACCAGAGAACCTTCAAAGTACTCGATGCAACTCAAATCCGACCGTTTGAATAAATAATCTGAACCAGACTCAAAGTGTGTATGTGCCAAGGTTCTTTTACAGCTTGATCCTTAGGTAAGCCAATTCGATGATTTTTTTTCAAACGATGGGATCGATGGGTCAAACCAACCTAGATGTCTTGATCATGCCCTGCAATTACTTCTCCGTACTCAATATAATATCATTTCTTTTTCTTTTCTTTCGTCTCTTTTTTATTCTTACACACCTACTCTTTAAGGTAGCATTTCTCCTCATGGTGGTCCTAATACTCGCCCATGGGTAGCTTCACGCTTATCGGTTATAGGTGGTTTATATTTTCTTCTTTAGAGACTTTTCTTTTGTTTCCAACCATACCACATATCGTAACACAAGTAAGTCAGGATGGACATCTAAGCGAATAGTCATTCATCGATCTACAATCTCTTCAACTAGTCACCTTGCCGACTACTCAGGCTTTCACTGCTAAAATCCTATAATTAGGTGCTCGTGAGTCTAGTCGAGATCAACTACTCAAAATATCGGATGAGAGCACATCTCGCACTTATCGTTTCTAAGGTTTCACCCTAAAGCAAATAATTTCATCATCGACTTATGCCTAACCGTTAAGGACTTCTCTATCTTTTTCTCTTCTTTTTTTTCAACTCCACTGGAATTCTTCCTTTCAACTGCTGATAGTGTGGGCCTCGACCCTGGGATTCATTCCCGAAAACTGCTGGTAATATGGGCCTCGACCCTGGGATTCATTCCCGAAACTGCTGATAGTGTGGGCCTCAACCCTGGGACTCATACCCGAAACTGTTGATAATGTGTTGTTGCTCCCGGTTTACTCGTATTTGCCGCTTTTCCTTCTTTTCTTCAAAACCTGTGAACACAAAACAAAATATTGCAAGTATGTGACGTGTATGCATGCATGTATGGATGTGTTTTCTATTCCTCCGGGTTAGGCTTTCGGCCAGTTTTTCTGGTGATCGCTTGGTTTTCTCTTCCTCAGGCAAAATATTGCTTCAACCGATCCACATTGATAGGCTCAGTGAACTCGTTCCCTTCCAAATCTGACAGTCTCACTGCCTTGTTTCCCGTTACTTTCTTGACTTTGTAGGGTCCTTCCCAGTTGGGTCTGAACTTTCCTCTTGGGTCCATCGTCGACGACTTTGACTGCTTGAGTACTAGATCACCTTCTCTAATCTTGGTAAGGCGCACCTTCTTGTTGAATGCTCAGGCCAATCTCTTCTGATACAACTGCATATGGTGCAAGGACTTCATTCTCTTCTCATCTAGGAATGATGACTGTTCGAATCTCTGCGAGGCCCATTCTTGTTCAGGTAACTCTACCTCTGCTAGTAGCCGCATTGACTGTATCTCTATTTCCACCGATAATACTGCTTCCATTCCATAGACCAAAGAATAAGGCGTGGCTCCAGTTTCCATTCTCACATAAGTTTTGTACCCCCACAAGGCGTACGGCAGTTTGTCTGCCCAATCTTTGTAACTTTCTGTCATCTTGGCTAGTATCTTCTTTATTGTCTTATTGGCTACCTCGACTGCCCCATTTGCTTGTGGTCTATAAGGTGATGACTTGTGATGTCCTATCTCGTACCTCTATAGCATCGCCTTCGTTTCTCCTTGAAACTAGACTCCGTTGTCTGTTACCACGTGATGTGGCATTCCGTATCGACATATGATTTTTTGAGCTATGAACTTCGCCATCTGTTTTAATGTAACGTTACGAAATGACTCGGCTTCCATCCATTTCGAAAAGTAGTCTACTGCCACTAAAAAAAACAATGCCCATTTGACGCGTGCGATCGAATTTCTCCGATCATGTCAATTCCCCATGCTGAGAAAGGCCACGGCTCCGATAGGCCGAGCAACTCTATGTGCGGCAAATGGTTCAAGTTACCGTGTGCTTGACAATCATGACAATACTTCACCAGCTTCGCGCAGTCAGCTTCCATGGTCGACCAGTAGAAACCTTGTCTCACTATCTTGCGGGACCAGTTCAATTTGTTCATGTGCGTTCCACATACTCCGGCGTGCACTTCTTCCATCGTTTTGTGAGCCTCTTCCTTTCTTAAGCACTTTAGTAGGATGTCATTGGCTTGTCTCTTGTAAAGTTCTCCCTTCAAACTCACATATTGGGACTCTAACTTCTGAATGGCTATCATGTCCTTCCTACTGGCTTCTTCCGGGAATTCCCCGTGTTCTAGGTATCGCTGATATCGTAGTACCAAGGTTTCCCATCATCGACTTCTACTTCTAAGATCCTTTCTATCTCGTAACTGGGCTTGCTTGCTGTCGTCAACACTAGAGGTTTCATCACCAACTTTTTCGGGTTCTCCCAAGTCGCGGCTAGGGTGGCCAATGCATCTGCCATCTGGTTCTCTTCTCACAGCAAGTGCTGGAATTTATAGTTAGGGATAGCCTGTGCCAGCTTCCTAAGGTGAAATAGGTAGGGTCTCAACCGCTCCTCCTTCAATTCCCATTCTCCTTGCATCTATCGGACTACCAACATCGAGTCTCCATAGACTTCTATGCTCTTAGCTACTAAGGTTATTAGCGCTGTCAATATAAAATGCGCATGCTTCATATTCGGCCATGTTATTGGTTACCCCGAACGTCAGCCTCTTGGCCATAGGCAGGGTTTCTCTTTTGGGGGATACTATCACGATTCCTATCTCGGCTCCTTTGTAGTTCACCGTTCCATCGAAGTACATCTTCCATACTTGGACCGTTATTGTCTGGATTTCCTCGTCTGGGAATTCAAACTTGTATTGGTCCTCTTCTATGGGTTGTAATGCCAAGAACTCCGCTACGGATAACCCTTTGATTACTTTAGAAGTTAGATATTCAATATCAAACTCCGTCAGCAATACTAACCATCTGCCTAACTTCCCTACTAGCGAAGGTACCGAGTGCAGATACTTCAAGGGATTCTCCTTTGCTACTACTTGGATCTTGTAGGATTGGAAGTAATGACACAACTTTCTGGAAGCCCATACTACCGCCAAACAGATCTTTTCTACTTCTTGATAGCGGGCTTCATACGGAAGCATCTTCTTACTGAGGTAGTAGACTGCATGTTCCACCCATGTCTCATCTGCTTGTACCATCATTGCCCCCAGCGCTTTGGGTTCTATGGCCAAATACATCACTAAGGGTTTGCCCGGTCTTGGAGGTTTCAAGACGGGAGGCTTCACCATGTATTCTTTGATCTTTTTAAAGGCTTCTTGGCATTGCCCATTCCACTTCACCAGTTGGTCTTTCCTCAAAAGCTTGAAGATTGGCTCGCATACTAACGTCAGCTTGGCGATGAATCGACTGATGTACTATATTTTCCCGAGAAAGGCTCTACTTCTTTCTTCTTTTCGTCTTAGCATGGGCATTTCGGTGATCGCTTTGATCTTCTCAAGGTCTACTTCTATTCCTCTCATTCCTATCGTATGTCCTAGCAGCTTTCCCGATGTTACCCCGAACACACACTTCTTGGGATTTAGTCGTAGGTTGTATATGTCGACTCTTTGAAGGAACTTCTCTAGCACTTCAATATATCCAGCTCTCGTTTCTGACTTTACCATCATGTCATCCACGTACACTTCGATCTCCTTATGCATCAAATCATGGAATAACGTAGTGGCCATCCGTTGATAAGTGGCTCATGCATTCTTGAGCCCAAACGGCATCACCTTGTAACAATACGTGCCCCACTCAGTGACAAAGGCAGTCTTATGCTTGTCTTCTTCAGCCATAAGGACCTGATTATATCCTGAGAACCCATCTGTGAATAAGTACATGGCAGATAAAGCCGCACTATCAACCAGTACGTCTATATGGGGTAAGGGAAAATCATCCTTTGGGCAAGCTTTGTTAAGGTCTCTATAATCTACGCACATTCTAACTTTCCCATCTTTCTTCGGCACCGGCACAATGTTTGCTAACCACTCGGGGTATTTCACTACTTCTAGAAATCTTACGTCTATCTGCTTCTTGACTTCTTCTCTAACCTTTTCGGCCCACTCAGGTCTCATCCTTCGGAGCTTCTGCTTTACCGGTCTCATGTTCGAATAAGTCGGTATTGTGTGTTGGGCAATACTTCTATCTAGTTATGGCATCAGAGTCTGAGATGTTGAAGTGAAGTGCGCCTCGCGCTTCTTGCCCTTTAGGAGCTCTTTTTCTGCTTCGCGCAGTGTGGACATCAACTCTCTAAGAGTTTGGTCTTGGTTCAACATATTGTAGTTCATGATGAACCCACTCCAAGTGTCGGGGAGAGACTGTAAGATCAAATCTACTAAAGTCTCAGCCTCGAAGACAATGCCCATCAGTCACAGCTGCTCAATATCAGCAATCATCTGTGACACATGGTGCTCAACAGACGTACCCTCTGACATGCGAGCGCGGAAGAGCTTTTTCTGCAACTTATATCTTTGCGATCTAAGATTATATCGATGAAGATCATGCAACTTCGCCATCATCTCATAGGGATCCAATCCCTTGTTCTGATGACGGAATTGCGGAATCATAGCAGCAAGCATTACCGATTGAGCAGTCGAGTTGTCATCGCTATGAGTCTTCCAAATCTCTAGCTCAAGCAACTGATCAGGTCGGGGCTTAGACCCAAGAGGTCTCTCTATAGTGTAGAGAAACTTCTCGGATCCCAGGACAATCCTGAGATTCATGTCTCAATCTTGAAAGTTTGTGCCAATAAAGACATTGTCGCCCATGATAATATCTCTAATGCTTAACTTTCATGTCATCTTAATTGCAATAGTCAAATTAATAATGATATGCGGATGGATATCTCACAGATTGTTCCTACAACAAATCACTCACTTTCCTCTCCCCGGCTAGCACTATTCTAACTTCTACCCAATTACATAATACAATTAAAAGAAACCTCATTAACATTGAGGGGAATTTGGTGAGAAGAGAATTACAAAGAATTAAGAGATAAGGCTGGACACGCAGGTCCAATTTAATAAATTTTTAATTTACAACAATTTCCAAAATTGCCATTTCCCTTCTAATATCCATCTGATATACATTATTCATTCAACACATCCATGTATTCACATAAAGCATGTTATTCAATCAATCTAATCCAATTAATTAATCTTTGAATAAAGTGATCATCCAATGTTCAAACAACGTTTTGATTTGCGCGAGTCCAACTCGTTTAAGAATAAGTACCCAAAGTACAAATTCTTGAATTATATCGAACTACAATTTAAATATAATTTAATTCGTATTCAATACTAATTCTATATTTAATTCCAAATTAAATAATTACACTTTTAAATGCGTCTTTACGACTTAGATTCCAAATCTAATCTAAATGGGTATCAAAGCCCAATTAACATCCAATGTCATTTAATTAAAGTCCAATGGGCTTTCAATTAATTTCTTAAGGCATGGACTTTGGTCAATATGGGTCAAACCCAAATACCAAAGCCCAATTAAGGAATCACCATATTTGGCAAGAAAATATTTTCGGCCCATTAGGCCCAACATAAAAGGACCATTTGTTATATTTGGACTTAATGGAATGGTTTAGGCCCAATTTGGATCCAATCCAATTGTCCTAAACCAATTTGGCCCAACCAAGTCCATTAGGCCCAATTACAACATTCTAAGCCCAATTCCAAATTAAGCCCAATTTATTAAATTCTAATTTTCCAAAATTCACAATTTAATAAATCAAAGTGTTTAACCATGATTAACTATTTAAATTAACATTTCCAAAATACTAATCTAATCAATTAATCATGCTTATTCATCATCAATACATGTCCAACATTATTGTTACAAAATCATCTCATTTCCATGCTTTAAAGCTCATGGCATTTGAAGGGATTTTATATCCAATTCCGATTTCAATCCGATTGAATCTCAAATCAATATATCCATGTCTTTAAACTCATCCAATGATCAAAAAACAAAAAATACCATGACTTTAGGGAATATATACATTCGGCCAACACATACAATGTGTGGAAAATTAATCCAATTAATTTTTCATCAATTTGATCATGCATAACTCTAAGTTATCAACATACAAGCATACTAAACAAACAATTTGATTTAAACATGCTCAAATCAAAAATACCCAAATTTTAGTATATAAACCCTAATCAAATTTCATGCTCAAATAGGCTCTGATACAATTGTTGGGTTTCTAAGGTGTCCCAGGATCAATTTAAGCAAGAAATCATGTGAATACATAATGAAGTATGGCGGAAACACACTTACATTGAACGGATTTTGGATGCGTTGATAACGAAAAAATTACTTCCTTGAAGTTTCGGCCAAGCTCCTCCTTTGAATTGAAATCCAAGCTCCAAGCTTTGATGTTGATTCCAAGCTCAAGGGATTAGTTTCCCTAACACCTTATATGATTCATTTGATGTGCTAACACTTAGAAAAATTGCCACAATTTTCTTTCTTCTTCTTCTTCTTGAATTCGGCCAAGCCAAATTTTAGAGATAAAATTGAGCAATTGTCGTGAGGGAGAGAGAGAGTGATGTAGTTGTTGTAATTAAATTTTCAAAAGAAAATCTATGATATACCAAATATCTAATATTAGGTAATAGTCTTTCATTCCATCAACATGGAGTATTTTACAAGTCTTCAACAACTCACCTAAACCCATCAACAAAAAGTTAAGCAAAGTGACAAGTTGATGTGACTTGTGATGTGACTTGTGGGCCCCACTTGAATTTAAAATCCGAGTGGGCCCGCAAAACACTCCCGGGCTCTGATTCGTTAATTCTGAATTAACGAACTTGCGTTGCGACGTAATTAAATCAAATTTAATTAAATAATTATGCCTAGCAAAATTACTATTCACGTCGCTAGCGAATTAATTCTAAATTAACTCGTTCGCCCGAATTAAAATCTAATTTTAATTCCGTTATGAAATCTAATTTCATTTAATATATCGAATATATTATTTTATCGATTAATTCCAAATTAATCGTTCTCTCTCTTCAAATAGTATTTTATCCTAGATAAAATCTCTCTGTAATTAATCTTAGATTAATTATGTTCGAATCATACGTCATCG
Organism: Zanthoxylum bungeanum; assembly: GCA_019454045.1. Classification (NCBI taxonomy): domain Eukaryota; kingdom Viridiplantae; phylum Streptophyta; class Magnoliopsida; order Sapindales; family Rutaceae; genus Zanthoxylum; species Zanthoxylum bungeanum. Next base: position 31,860 of record SKCR01001398.1, read on the forward strand.
GTGAATCTTCAGGAAGCGACCATGAGATCCCTGGATATGTTGGCAGTAAATCCGGTCGTCGGACTATCCGAATACGTACATACCTAGTACTACGTTTTTATCGATTTACGAGACATGGTTGGCTTTTAGCAAAGCACCGTGCCTACCCAATTCTCCAGAAATATTCTTAAAGGAATATATAATCTATGTCAGGCATAATATACGTAGTATTACGTATTGCGATCTAGTATCGGATGGTCACATGCAAGGCCTGGGGCAGGAATAGTGTCTGCCCATACGAAACATATATCGGATCACAAGCAACTAGTCTCTTTAATCGGATAATCATGACCTTGTCATATTATCCCGATGGTTGCAACCAATTAGAGTACTAGTTCTGTATCATGCGTGATCATCATCTCCATATGACTGAAGTGATACTTCCGTCTTGACATCACACCCAATATACTACGATTCTCAATAAACCCAGAAGAGGCGTACACAGAACCTGTTAAAGTCTTGGATGACCAAAACCAAAGCGTATTGATTGTCGCAAGTACTAGCGATGCAAGTCTCAGGTTAAGACCAAATACACCTACTCTGATGCGGATTCCCATAGACACATAGTCATTCTACCAATGGGATTCCGCGGGGTCTATCCAGAGCGAAGCTGTTTTCGTACCATCGGTAAACACAACCTCTTATCACACTTGCATAAGTATCCAATACTTAATATATGAAAACTATATCGTTACGCTTCCATAACACGCACACGTGCAATACTAGTTTATTCCACATTATTGATGTACAGTCTCGATAATACTATGACTATCGATATTTAATGATTAAACCTTTATGGATTGATATTGTCTCATATCTAATAATCTGAAACTAATCATAATGCAATTTCCATTGTCACATAGTTAATTTGTACAAAAACCACAATGTCTTTTACAAATAGTGATGTTATGGGTCATAATTGTCCAACACCCATATCCTCGGGCAAAAGGCTTGGAGGTCAAGGGTTTGGAGGACAAGGCTTTCGGGTAGGCCGGAGCTAATCATGTAGGTGGGTGGTGGAACATAGTGATAGTTAGGTAGGGGGTTTCTGTGTGTTGGGTTGCTCTTTTTCTGGGTCGGGTATTTTGTGGGAGTCGATGAGGTCTTAGATTTCATGTCTAAGGCAGGCGCAGTTATCGGTGTCATTGCCTTTTTGTTGGTGGTAGTGACAATAAAGGTTCAGGTTGAGGTGTGGTAGTGGAGCGCGTGGAAGTGGTTTAGCTTCTAGGGGTTTTAGGAGTCTCTGTCTCTTCTTCTAACACTTCAAACACTTTAGTTTGAACCCAGGTTAGAAAATATATCGCATGTTTCTGATGGCGGCAACCTCGGCGGCTGGTTCTCGACCCGAGGTCCCCCAATGGTCCTCATATTCAGGCCATAAGACTTCATATTCTCAGCTTCTTCCTCCTCAATATCCATAACAGTCTCCCTCAACTGTCAAAAATCACTAATTATAGAGGTCATCCTCCTGAGCTTGCCATAAATAGAGGGCTTGGTGCCCTTGACGATCATCTTGATCTGGTCCTTCTCCAAGGGCCGAGTCTGCATCTTCAAAAGTTGGCTCCTCCAGCGATCTACATAATCATTGAAGCTCTCCTTCGACTTCTATTTGGTATTCTCCAAGTCACGGAGTGACAAGTCGATCTCCAAATCCATGACATACTGATTTAGAAAGGCCTCCGCCAATACCCTCCAATCATCTTTGACCTTTCTCTTTAGGCCGTGATACCACACCACTGGTGCCCCCTCAAGCGACATCTCGAACATCTTCTGAACCTGACGCTTCGACAGACCTACCGAACTCATCACAGAAACATACTGCCAAGATGGACCCTCGGATCCCCATTCCTATTGAACTTGGCTATGTCGCGCATCTTGAACTGAGAAGGCAGCTGCTCCTCGAAATTCATCACCTCGTAGTCTAGCAAATCTTCATGTTTACCCCTCATCTTACGGGTAACTGACTCTACATGATCCCTGAGTTTCTGCAACTCTGTCTGAGACCAGGCTACCCTTCCCGCGGCATACTCAGCCATATCATCATCAAAAATAGGGATCTCATCACTCATCATGTTCGGAGGCTCTTCACGCCTGACATTCTCGTGGTTTCCTGCCCCTCTTGCACGGGGCACTGCCATATTGGCCACAGCGGTGGTCAAATCTTGCAGTTTGGTAATCTTAGTGAGATTAGTCTCTAGCTGATCCATACGAGAAACCCTCATTATCTGACTCACTCATGTTCACTAACGGTCTCTTGACGAGTCTTCCCTCTTCTCTAACCCAACAGGTATTTATGGTGGCTTTAAAACTACAAGTTAGCATGGTACATGTATGCGTGCGATGCATAAAAATATATAAAATGCATGAGTTGATCAAACAAATATATCCTTCCGACCTTATTTCTCCCACACTCGCAGTAAGCCTATTTTTGGTTCTAGATATGGCTTATTCTATGCATCGATGCAAGGTACACAAAATCGATATCTTCTATGATACAAGGTGAACCTTGGCCGCTTCTGTACATTTCCATCCGTTAAAGACAAAGATCGCCCATTTACAACATGGACTAAGCCGATTATGGGATCATGTCATTGTCTAGAAATGACGAATTGGGCTTTCGGCAACCGTGGTCATGAGGATGAACTTAGAAGCGGCCAAAAGTATACAAATATGTCGTAACAAGGCGAATCTTTTCTGGATGAAAGCCAATGCGGATATCAAACTCATGCTTCTAGCATATTTGGATCATGTTCGGACTTTCTAAACCCATCAATGTTTTCATACAAGTTGGCCCATTATCATTTCAAAGCATTCAATCATATTATTGCGAGGTGTAAACTTGTCCCAGTTGAAAAAGGCCCAACAGGTTTACACTTTTGCAATAACGTGGCTAAACAACTTCAAATGATATGGGGCCCAAACACAAAGAGGCCCATCGGTATTTTAGAAGCTTTTGGCCCTATCGTCATAAGACACAAACTCGTCCAAGTTTAAATGGCCCAACAAGTTCACATCTCATGACAAGAAGTCCAAATGAATCCAAATGATGATGGTCCCAAACACAAGCATAAATGGTGGCTTCTATTGGTCATATAACTATGGTTCTCATGCAATTTTATGGGAGTATTGATAAAGGCTCCCGCCGGCGAAGGGTTGCCCACAACTAGGTCTCCCCACTCAAGGGTTCGAGCGACCAAGTGAGTGCATCTTTTTTATACCCTAAGGTACGTGCCAATGAGTGATGATACCATATAACGATCCACCGCTTCGAGCGAAAATGACTTCACGATACATGATGCCATCAAGGTAAGAAAGGGTATGCAAAATATATGAGACAAGGTCAACTAAAGCAAAAATCACAAACATTACAAGATATTATTTTGGGGCCGATTCTCTATCCCTAGTGGAGTCGCCAGACTATAGACATGGTACAGAAGTGTGCGATACTGTTCGGGCTCGCGGCCCGGTCGGGAGTACGAAATAGCCTGCGGGGGACTAAACTGGAGAATAAAGGAGTCGCCACCCAGTGTGAACTGGGAAATGATTTAAGGCCGCATTCACCCCTCGCAAGGGAAGACCTCAAACCGTTGGGTTCGGAATGGTCCCTTACTTATGCCAATTGTAATGAAAGGATTTATGCAATAGTATAACCAAGTCTTATGAAACACATGCAAGATAATTTAATCAACACCCAAGTTTGCACACCCATAAAAGTAAATAAAATAAAAAATGAACGCATAATTCCATAAATATATCAAATAAACAAATGTGAAAATATAAATAAATAATAACGGTAAAAAGTGTCAATAATAAAGTGAGATGATTAAGTATGTAATGCAAAAGAAATGACCAAAAAAGCAAACATGCATGAAACGTAAGGAAGAGAAGTCGATTCACTGGATGCACATTTGTGTAGAGTTCGGAACCGCGTTCGAATGGTAAACAGAATGCATGCGTTCAAGTAATGTTTGGAAACGCGTTCGAACGGTAAACATAATGCATGCATTCGAGTAGCGTTTGGAAACGCGTTCGAATGGTAAACAGAATGCATGCGTTCGTATAGCGTTCGGAAATGCGTTCGAACAAAAATAAGGCAGAATGCATGCGTTCGTGTAGCGTTTGAGAACGCGTTCGAACGAGATTACCAAAGTGGTTTCCAAAAATACATAAACGTGTATGCGAGTGTTTTTCAAGCGGTACGTGGAGTTGTATCTCAAGTACATACCACACTACCGTCCATTCGGATTCGGCTACGGAATTTATGTCTGGGTTTCAATCCGATATACCGCGAGAGGCAACACTCAAGCATTAACACAGCATGAATGCGAAGTGAAAAATGAAAAATGACAACCAAAAAGGCGAATAACAAAATCAACAGAAGAAGTGTGTGACCAAGAGCTTTGGCCAACGTCCATATGGGATCTTGTATACCCGGAGCGACAAAACATTGTGGTAAATGTAGCTTTTAGGCATTTCGCTCAAATGGAGGACTTTTAATCCAACGCGATTAGCCCATGCGCACCAAATGGTGACGCAAAAGTAAACAAATGGAATAGCATGTAGAAAGTGAATGACAGAATAATAAAAGAGATGCGACCAATGACGACATATGTATGGCACTTCGTATGCCCGATTGAACGTACTTCTCATTCAATCAAGTATACTTCGTCCGGCGTGGCAAAACATCGTGGTAAAGGTAGCCTTTAGGCATTTTCCTCAAATGGAGGACCTTTAATCCAACGTAGTTAGCCAATGTGCACTAGATTAGCAATGCATAAATAAATAAATCAATAACATGCGGAAAGTAAATAACGAAAAATAAAAGAGATGCGACCTATGTCGACATCTATATAGGACCTCGTATGCCCGATTGAACGTATTTCACGTTCAATCAAGTA
>SKCR01001399.1:0-36342 GCA_019454045.1 Zanthoxylum bungeanum
AATAACAGTTTGTTTATTTTTTCTTTCTTTTATGTTTTGTAGTTAATTTCCACTGGGGGAAAGGTGAAACTTTTATCATGATAATTTAGATTAATCTCCCATAAATTATAATATATAAATTATCTTAAAACCCGACTTAATTGGATACCGCCTTATGGTCGGTTGGACTTAATTAAATTAATTTTAACCTCACTTAATTCGATACCGCCTTTATGGTCTGTTGGAATTAATTAAGACATGACTTAATCAGGATACCGCCTATATGCTCGGTTGGTAATATAATATAAATTTATATATTATAATAAGGGAGATTTCTATATTTGAAATAGTAAATGTGGATCCCCCAACCCCAGAATTTTATTTTTAATCTAGGGAAGTGATGAAACACAATATTCACGAGTTTAATAATTGATTTTCTAATATAATGGGTAATACATTAGGCTTGTTTATTGAATCTTAAGCTTAATGCTTCTTGTTGCCTGATCACCAATGAGATTGATGTGGTAAACTTAAAATGAACTTGACAAAGGGATTTTAGGTTTCAGCCTTAGATTCAATAGCTCACGATCTCACTTTAGGGGAGATTTCCTTCCAGAATAGACATATACCTGTCGGGCGTGGGTAGTCATAATTGGAACTTGAACTTAATGAATCCGGGTAACTTGGTTAACATAGACATATAATAATTGAGTTACTTTGGGTGTTTACATCTGACCATCGACAAAGGCTTTTGTATATCTTCGTGTTCCAGGTTAACAACTGGTTTATTTCATATGTATAAGAGAATCAATTCATCATTAGAATAATATTGTGTGGAATCACAACCCTAGATGTTTGTATCTTTTGCTTATTTTCCTTTATATTTTCTTTTGTGTTTTTATTTATTTATTTATTTAGCAAATCCACTTTCAACCAACAAATCAGCAATCATTCCCTTCTCACCCCAATTAGATTCCTGTAAATAAATAGAATCAGTAATTAATAACAGCAGTAGAAATTAAGTCATCGTGGGATCAATATTTTTATACTACTTGAGCGATACGTGCGCTTGCGTTACGTGTGTGATTTCACCGATCATGATGGTCTTTTGCTCCATCCGATTCTTGGCCTTTTTTATCATTCCGATGGGTTTGTCTTTCATCTGTTGCTCGTCTTATTGGCATTTTGATCCCTTTGCTTATCGTATATTTTGATCCGTTTTGATGGGATTTTCTTCCATCTGCTTGTGGCTTTTTGATCCTTCTAATGGGCTTTTCTTCTATCTGTTTCTTCTTTAGGTGGACCTTGCCCCTAGTATTCTTCTTTGAGATGGGCCTTGTCCCTAGCACTCTTATTTGCTTGCCCCAACTTCTCTGATTTTGGATGCTCCATCTTAGAGGCTCTTGTAGCATGCCTCGTTTCTCGATAGTAATCGGTTTTCTGAAAAATAATGTTATGTGTATGTGTGCATGTGTGAAAATGATCTCTATTTCCTGGCCCATTCATCAGCTTGAGAGAATGCATAAGTCTTGGTGCCCTTCTGCAGAGATATCATCAGGCTTTATCTCATTTTTGTTCAAGCCGCCTTTCGAAGTTTCTCCAATCACCGCTTTTACTTTCCAAATTCTTTTTCTTATCATGCAATGACTATTTGTTTGTTCTTAAAAAAATCTTGAAATTCCATCTTTTTTCAAAGGATAGGCATTATCTAAATTCAAAACTCAATTTCAATAAAAGTTTCCCTTTCAAATGCTTTTCTAAGTATGTGTATGGTTCTTTTACCAATAATTACGTACAACCCGGATTGGTATATGTTGGTGCCAAGTGTAGATCAGAACTAACATTTCAATTCATCTTATATTTTCATTTGCTAAGGTAATCTAATACTTAGTTAAAGATCAATAAGCTCTTAAAATCCCTAAAAAAAATTATGTAGGGTTTATCTTTTATCCCTAACTTCCTTAAGTCATCAAATTTTTGACATAAAAACTCCACATTAGTGATACGAGCCCCGGGTCACTTAACAATTTCACCAACCCAAGTTTCTTTGCATACTCAATAATTGAGTTGTTGTTTGACGCAAAAGTAATTGTGGGGTTCAAGATGCTTCTGGTTACTAAATAACTAAAACGGAAGAGTAAGTTTTTGTGGGATCCACCCATTCTTTCTTTTTTTTACGTCATCTCTTTTTTTACATTTTTTTGCGTTATTTCCTTAATTTATTGTCATCTCAGCCTTAATTTCGTAATAGATTCAAATGAATGTCAAATGTCTTGACCTTTTATACAAGTTGGGCCATCATAAATTCTTTTTAAGTGCGTTTTGCAATTCTAAGTTCAAATTTAGTGCATAATATTTGTAGATAGCATTCTCGTGGTGATTCCATAGTTAAAACTTCCTTAAAAATTTAGACACACTCATTTTTATTGAGAGACGGAAAAATTTTGGAAAATCAAATTATTTCATTATTGAAAAAAATGAAGAGTCGTTACCTGGTAAAAGAAATATGTAAATGTAAATTTATTGATAATTTGGATCATGATTACTACATCGATCAGATTTTGGATCCCATGCCTAAGGCGAGAACATTTGTCTTTCTCATGACATGGGAACAGGTGGAAATGATAGTATAAGTTTAGGTCAAGTTTGTTTGGCAGCGGATCGGTACGAGCTTTGGCTCCAGTGGTTTCAATATGCCATGTTTATCCAAAATCTTGGACATTGGTCTTTCCAAGTTGGAGAAATGTCACTTTTGGATGGTGTTTACTACTGTTGGTTCATTACCTGATCCTCATCCATTATTCTTCCTATACTACCCTTGGTTATAGAGCTTCTCATTCTCCGCTTCCTCATTTTATATGTCCATGATAGTCTCCTTCAACTATGGGAAGTCAGAGATCATGAAGGTCATCATTCTTAGTTTGTTGTAGTAGAGGGCTTGGTTATTTTTATGATCATTTTGATCTGGTCATTTTCTGATGGCCTTGTATATATATTCAACAACTAGCTTCTCCAGTGGTCTAGTTACTCATTTTCAATCTCCATATATGTGACATATTGGTTCAGGAACGCTTCTGCTAGGATTCCCTGATCACTCTTTATTTTCTTCTTCATATTGTAGTACCATATCACTGGTGCTCCTTTGAGCGACATGACAAACATCCTTAGAACTTGGTGCTAGGACAGGCCAATAGCACCCATCATAGACACATATTGGTAGAGGTGTGCCTTGGGGTCTCCATTCTTATCAAATTTGGTTATATCAGGCATTTTAAACTCAACAAGAAGTTCTTCAAATGCCATGGCATGGTAGTCCATGAGGTATTCGTGCTTGCCCTTCATTTTCTGGGCTGCCGTATCCATTTGCTCCTTAAGCTTTTGGAGCTCGGCCTCTATATAAGATTTGGCCATTATACCTACAAAATATTCAGCCACGTCTTCATCATCTAAAAATGATTTTATTCAGCCATCTGATTTTCAGGTCCCACGTGCCTCTTCTCACTAGTTTCAGCCCTTGTTGTATGAAGTGTGGTCAAGTTGGCTATAATATTAGTCAAGTTCTGTAGCTGTTCTACTATTTTGTTCACGGTCTTTTCCAACTAGTCTACTCAGGAAATGTCGATGCTGGCCATTTCAAATTCTGTTAGTTGTATCTTGACTAGTCTACCCAAATCTCTAACTAACAGACCGCTATGATGGTTGCATCATAAAGGGTTAGCATGATATATGTATGCATGAGATGCATGAAATACATAGTGTGTTAAAACAACATCATATACCCTACCAACCTTATTCCTCCCACACACGTGGTAAGTCTCATATCTTCCATAGGTATGGCTTAGCTCATTCACCAACGGGAGGTACAAAGGTTCGTCTCTCCTATGTTAAAGTTAACCTTGGCTATTTTGATTCCATTCCATCGTTAAAGGATAAAAACTGCCCATTTACAAAAATGACTCAGCCTAATATAAAGGTTGTGCCATTGTAGGAAAATGAGGGATTAAACTCTTAGTAATCTCGGTTATTTTAGGTTGGACTTAGAAATATTTAAGAACATTCAAATGGGCAAAACAAGGCATACCCTTTCTGGATGAAAGCCAGTGTGAGTATCGGACTCATGTTTTGGCACTTTAGGATCCTAACTAAATATTTTTAGGCCCAACGAGGTTTGCATACAAGGTAGCCCATTATCATTTTAAAGCATTTAGCTTAATTATCATGAAAATGAAAACTTGTCCCGGTTAAAAAGCCCCAAACAGTTTTACATCTCATAGCAAAAGGTTCAAGCTACTTCAAATGGTTGGGGACCCAGACACAAGTATAAAGGAAACTTCTATAGGATAACACCTATAGGCTTTTGTGTGGGCTTAAGAGGGTAAGGCTTAGGCTCTTATCGGTGACGCGTTGCCCATGTCTAGGTCTCCCCACTCAAGGGTCAATCGAATAAGTGAACGCGCTTTTTTTATGCCTAAGGACATGGAGGGTTGTCCATAACTAGGTCTCCCCACTCAAGGGTTCGATCGACTAAGTGAATACAATTTTATGTTTAATGGTACATGCTAATAAGTGATGGTTATCATCACATACCAATCCGCCGCCATGAGTGAAAGTGATTTCTCGTAATATAATGCCATCAGGGTTAAAAATGGTATACAAAAGATGAAGACATGGTTCTCCTCAATCTCGCCATATTTACTATAAGGCATTTTTTCAAGGCCTATTATCTATCCCCAGTGGAGTCGCCATCTGTAAGAGCGGAGTGGGGTTTACTGTTATGTCTATGACGTCGGTGACCACTATACTATTGGGCTCACAACCCGTAGAGAGTACGATAGTCCCGCGGGCGGGCTAATAGGAGAATAATGGAGTCACCACTCGATATGAGACACCATGAATAATTTAAGGCCACACTACACACCTCGTAAGGTCCGACCTTAAACTCTTTTGGGTTCGAAATGGTCCTTTATTGATGTCGGTATAATATTTATGCTCAAATGAGATATCCTTATATCTTATAATGCAAGATCACGCACGAAAGCGATTTAAGGTAACACATGAAACGTAACATGAAAAATGATAAATAATGAATAATTTTATGTGCGGTAAGAAAATATTATAACAATAATTAAACAAGATAAAACAGCCTAAAGAACGCATTAGGTGGGCTTGGCCTCAGAAAGACATGGCCTAAGGTCAGCCAGATATATCATTCAATCTTCATGTCCAGTCGGATTTTCTGAAAGTCTGGCCGAATATACAGCATATTACAGAAATGCAGAAATATACATATGCAATAACATGCACAATAATCATGCATTCAAGATATAACAGTTCAGAATGGCCATCTTCCAGTGGTACGTGGAGTTGTATCCAGAGTGCAAACCATATTACAGTCCATTCGGAATCAGTTATGAAACTTACGCCCGAGTTTCCATCCCATATACCACGGGGATCATACTATCATATACATAACATGTTTGGTTGGACATAATACATATGAGATCGGGCATTATTTATAGATCAGACAATAAATAGCATGTCATGCATATTAATTTTATTTTAAATAGTACATGTATATTATAGATTAAACAGTAAAATAAACAATTGAACATTCATAAAGGGATAAGGGCGATTAACGTAAAAATAACCAGACACATAGTAAAATACATAAAACAGTGAGCACAACTGGATATATCTACACTCGGTCGGATGTGAGTACATGTCCGACCGGCAAGATACTGTGTCAAAAACAGAATCTCAGAATTGTAGAAATATTAAAGAATGTGCCATCATGTCGTACATTTTCCAAGTAGCTTGGCTCTGCGAATCCTTCTGAATGTTGGGTCTCTGCTGGATTCACATTAGAAAGTATGAACTCTAAAGAAAGATTGGTGTTTTTACTGTTTAGGGTTTTTTTTCCTTTAGAATGATTCCAACCTCTAGCCTCTCCAAAAATCCTTTGAATCCCCCTCATTGTGAAAGGAACCCCTCTTTTATAGCTAAAGAAAGGGACTGAGAATGGAATGAAGGGACAGAATCCCCACCCTTTCTCCAGTGATTGCCAATCTGTTGGGTCAGTTACAGCCTGAGACATGTCAAGATGTACATTTTGGGATATACCTCCGACTAGAAGTAATCAAGTATGTGATTCTTGCTGTTTGAATTTTGCATGTGTGTTGACAGCTCGATAAATGTCTGGCCGGATGTACATTTTGGGTAATATAATGTAAATTTATATATTATAATAAGGGAGATTTCTAGATTTGAAATAGTAAAGGTGGATCCCCCAACCCCAGAATTTTATTTTTAATCTAGGGAAGTGATGAAACACAATATTCACGAGTTTAATAATTGATTTTCTAATATAATGGGTAATACATTAGGCTTGTTTATTGAATCTTAAGCTTAATGCTTCTTGTTGCCTGATCACCAATGAGATTGATGTGGTAAACTTAAAATGAACTTGACAAAGGGATTTTAGGTTTCAGCCTTAGATTCAATAGCTCACGATCTCACTTTTGGGGAGATTTCCTTCCAGGATAGACATATACCTGTCGGGCGTGGGTAGCCATAATTGGAACTTGAACTTAATGAATCCAGGTAACTTGGTTAACATAGACATATAAATAATTGAGTTACTTTGGGTGTTTGCATCTGACCATCGACATAGGCTTTTGCATATCTTCGTGTTCCAGGTTAACAACTGATTTATTTCATATATATATGAGAATCAATTCATCATTAGAATAATATTGTGTGGAATCACAACTTTAGATGTTTGTGTCTTTTGTTTATTTTCCTTTTTATTTTATTTTATGTTTTATTTATTTATTTAGAAAATCCACATTCAACCAACCAATCAGCAATTATTCCATTCTCACCCCAATTAGATACTTGTAAATAAATAGAATCAATAATTAATAACAACAATAGAAATTAACTCATCGTGTGATCGATATTTTTACACTACTTGAGCGATACGTACGCTTGTGTTACATGTGTGATTTCACCGATCAATATTTTGACGCCGTTACCGGGGACTTATTTTTCTTGCGTTATTAATTTAAAACTATCTATTTTACTTGTATATAATTTTCTTTACTTTTATTTGTAATTTTTATTTCTTTTTTTTTTTTATTTTTTAGGTGGTTGAAATATGGATCATTATTGGGCGATGGAAGCATTACGAGCTTTAAGATGAGAAGATACACCCTATATCAGGGAGACACAGTCCAATTTTATGAGGCTTGTTGTCCAGCCCAACAACTATCAGTGGATGTCAGAGAGAAATAACACAATATTGCTCAACCATTTCAGAGATAAGAAATATGTGATGGTGACCACTCGAACGATCAATGCACATTCAACTATAATTCAGGGTGGCAGAGCTATCAGAGACCTTCATATGATGAACTAACATATTTCACTGAACCATGTTTTCCATCTTATCCACCATCAACTTTCGATCTTCAAGAACCAGAACCATCAGTGGAAAGACAGTTGATGGACATGCTCAAGAAAAGGGAAGCTAAACTTGATGCAATGTTTCTGAGTCAAATAGAAACCTTACAGAGGCTGACAGATCAATTGAGACAATTAATAAAAAATAGAACACATACCCCACATACATTTTCAGATGACATTGATGAAGCCTTCGAGTACCAAGAGTTTCATGACCTTAACAGTGGATGAGGTTGAGGTAGAGGTATCAATTAATGAGCCCGAACAAGCAGACTCTCAATTTGATCTAGATAATTATCTAGTCGCTGATTGCATCTGTGAGAAACAAATAGAAGAGCTACTCGAGCCGTTCATACCAACCATAGAGGATAAAGGCTTATAATCAGACATATCTTTACATCCTCAGGTTGACACTTATGGAGTTTGCATTGCACAGATGTCAAATGAAGAGCTGAATGCAGAAATACTAAAATACACATGTGACGAAAAGATAGAACAAGATGCAAAGCACAACATGAGCAATTGTGTGACTATGTTGAAAATTTCGTGACACCAGATGAGACATCACAGCATTAGAGAGTACACATTGAAGACACAACCCAGAAGCTTGACAGAATGGCACAACCATTCAAAGTCAAGCACCATACGAGACCTCCTGATTTTCTTTCTTTTTAGGAACCACGGGAGCTTCAAAGTTTAAGAAGGTGGCATGGGCACTAAGTTAAACAAAATTCTTTTGGCCACCTCACCGTTGGAAAAGACCCTTCAAAAGCAACGCACATGGGATCGTCCTCAATCGGACATCCAAAACCACGTTGAAACATCATTGACGGATGGACTCCAGTCACGTCTGGCTGAAGACGTTAAATTTAGCGCTCGTGGGGAGGCAACCAATGCAAATTTTCATTTTTTTATTTTTATTTTTGTATTTTATGTATACGTGTTGTAGCATTTTTAATCTTGTGTGTTATTTTTGTAGGGAAAAACACATACGGACACTTAAAGAAGAGCAAGCCAGTGAAAATGAGGTTATCACGAAGTAAGGTTTGGTAAAATCGTAAAGATAAAAATTCAATTCATCAGAGATGGTAGAGTAAGGAATCAACTTTTGAGACGCATCTTAGTGGATATGTTCGAAGGATTCACATTTTGCCATCAACCCTTTGCGCGTCGTGACGTGGTAACCTAACACGTGAAGATCCCCAAATTTAGGGCTGCGCGTATGCGATTCCAGGTCTAAAACCAGTAGCCGCCACTCATTTTTCTCACAAAATCCTTCTCATTTTCTCTCAATCTCTCGCGTTCTTCCTTTTCTCCATCACCCACTCTCACCGAAAGTAACCCAAATCATTCCAAATCTCACCAAACATCTTATCCATCATCCATAACACGCCCTTACTCTTCCATTTTCTCGTGGATATTTTCAAATTTGGAGAAAAAAACACACTCAACCATCCTCCATTTGCGCGTGAGCTGTTCAGATTTGGGACTCCATCTTGCAAATTCGAATACCTTCATTTCACTTTTTCAATTTGTCATTATGTTTTTAGTTTGCATATTTCCAGTGTGAGTTGTTTAATTTTGTGATTTAGTTTTGGGATTGTAACTGTGTGTGATTTGAAATTTTATATTTGTGTTTGTTTTTTACTGTTGAAATTTTGGAGTTGTGGGCGTATATTTATGGCAGATGTTGTTAAAAATTCGTAATTTGGGGGCGAAGTGTTTGTGGTTGTAAAATAATTGTGAAGTGTTAAAAATTTTGGGGTGGAAAATTTGGAATTCTTGAAAATTAGGGAGATTTCTAGATTTGAAATAGTAAAGGTGCATCCCCCAACCCCAGCATTTTATTTTTAATCTAGGGAAGTGATGAAACACAATATTCACGAGTTTAATAATTGATTTTCTAATATAATGGGTAATACATTAGGCTTGTTTATTGAATCTTAAGCTTAATGCTTCTTGTTGCCTGATCACCAATGAGATTGATGTGGTAAACTTAAAATGAACTTGACAAAGGGATTTTAGGTTTCAGCCTTAGATTCAATAGCTCACGATCTCACTTTAGGGGAGATTTCCTTCCAGGATAGACATATACCTGTCGGTCGTGGGTAGCCATAATTAGAACTTGAACTTAATGAATCCGGGTAACTTGGTTAACATAGACATATAAATAATTGAGTTACTTTGGGTGTTTGCATCTGACCATGGACAGAGGCTTTTGCATATCTTCGTGTTCCAGGTTAACAACTGATTTATTTCATATGTATAAGAGAATCGATTCATCATTAGAATAATATTGTGTGGAATCACAACCCTAGATGTTTGTGTCTTTTGCTTATTTTCCTTTATATTTTCTTTTGTGGTTTTATTTATTTATTTATTTAGCAAATCCACTTTCAACCAACAAATCAGCAATCATTCCCTTCTCACCCCAATTAGATACCTGTAAATAAATAGAATCAGTAATTTATATAATGTAAATTTATATATTATAATAAGGGAGATTTCTAGATTTGAAATAGTAAAGGTGGATCCCCCAACCCCAACATTTTATTTTTAATCTAGGGAAGTGATGAAACACAATATTCACGAGTTTAATAATTGATTTTCTAATATAATGGGTAATACATTAGGCTTGTTTTTGAATCTTAAGTTTAATGCTTCTTTTTGCCTGATCACCAATGAGATTGATGTGGTAAACTTAAAATGAACTTGACAAATGGATTTTAGGTTTCAGCCATAGATTCAATAGCTCACGATCTCACTTTAGGAGAGATTTCCTTCCAGGATAGACATATACATGTCGGTCGTGGGTAGCCATAATTAGAACATGAACTTAATGAATCCGGGTAACTTGGTTAACATAGACATATAAATAATTGAGTTACTTTGGGTGTTTGCATCTGACCATCGACATAGGCTTTTGCATATCTTCGTGTTCCAGGTTAACAACTGATTTATTTCATATGTATAAGAGAATCGATTCATCATTAGAATAATATTGTGTGGAATCACAACCCTAGATGTTTGTGTCTTTTGCTTATTTTCCTTTATATTTTCTTTTATGTTTTTTTTATTTATTTATTTAGCAAATCCACTTTCAACCAACAAATCAACAATCATTCCCTTCTCACCCCAATTAGATACATGTAAATAAATAGAATCAGTAATTGAATCTTAAGCTTAATGCTTCTTGTTGCCTGATCACCAATGAGATTGATGTGGTAAACTTAAAATGAACTTGACAAAGGGATTTTAGGTTTCAGCCTTAGATTCAGTAGCTCACGATCTCACTTTAGGGGAGATTTTCCTTCCAGGATAGACATATACTTGTCGGTCGTGGGTAGCCATAATTAGAACTTGAACTTAATGAATCCGGGTAACTTGGTTAACATAGACATATAAATAATTGAGTTACTTTGGGTGTTTGCATCTGACCATCGACAGAGGTTTTTGCATATCTTCGTGTTCCAGGTTAACAACTGATTTATTTCATATGTATAAGAGAATCAATTCATCATTAGAATAATATTGTGTGGAATCACAACCCTAGATGTTTGTGTCTTTTGCTTATTTTCCTTTATATTTTCTTTTGTGTTTTTATTTATTTATTTATTTAGCAAATCCACTTTCAACCAACAAATCAGCAATCATTCCCTTCTCACCCCAATTAGATACCTGTAAATAAATAGAATCAGTAATTAATAACAGCAGTAGAAATTAAGTCCTCATGGGATCGATATTTTTATACTACTTGAGCGATACGTGCGCTTGCGTTGCGTATGTGATTTCACCGATCATGATGGTCTTATTTATAGATCAGACAATAAATAGTATGTCATGCATATTAATTTTATTTTAAATAGTACATGTATATTATAGATTAAACAGTAAAATAAACAATTGAACATTCATAAAGGGATATGGGCGATTAACGTAAAAAATAACCAGACACGTAGTAAAATACATAAAACAGTGAGCACAACTGGATATATCTACACTCGGTCGGATGTGAGTACATGTCCGGCCGGCAAGATACTGTGTCAAAAATAGAATCTCAGAATTGTAGAAATATTAAAGAATGTGCCATCATGTCGTACATTTTCCAAGTAGCTAGGCTCTGCGAATCCTTCTGAATGTTGGGTCTCTGCTGGATTCACATTAGAAAGTATGAACTCTAAAGAAAGATTGGTGTTTTTAATGTTTAGGGTTTTTTTTCCTTTAGAATGATTCCAACCTCTAGCCTCTCCAAAAAGCCTTTGAATCCCCCTTATTGTGAAAGGAACCCCTCTTTTATAGCTAAAGAGAGAGACTGAGAATGGAATGAGGGGACATAATCCCCACCCTTTCTCCAGTGATTGCCAATCTGCTGGGTCAATTACAGCCCGAGACATGTCAAGATGTACATTTTGGGATATACCTTCAACTAGAAGTAATCAAGTCTGTGATTCTTGCTGTTTGAATTTTACATGTGTTGACAGCTCGATAAATGTCTGGCCGGATATTTGATTTGAATTATATTTCCAACATGACGTAATCACGTCCCTTAACTTCAGTAACTGATAATCTTTTTGTTCAATGACAACTATATCATGTCTGGCCGGAATTAGGGTTTTAAAGGTATATCCGGTCGGATGTTATGTTAGAGAGAAAGTAGGCCAAACATAGGTGATGTTTGGCCGGTTTTTGGCTGTGTTTCCTGCAGTTCCTTTCCTTCCTGGTATTCATCCTTGCAATTTCCTAATTTTCAGAGGGTGTCACCGTAAGAGACTCATCATTTGGCTATGCATAAAAATACAATGTCTACATATGGGGAAGTATATCACTCTCTTCATCTCAGCAGATGTGAAAAGAAAAGTTTCAGATGCCTCCAATGGGTAATGATTTTTGAAGAATGGCACGACCAAATGAGTAAAATGGGAGAACCATAGGCCTAAAATAACAGCAAACTCCTCAGACAATGGGTTTAACTTATGGCTATAAAAACAAAAGACATGATTTTCTCTGTCCCAGAATGTTGAAGTCGCCTTCAGAAAAACAGAGTCTACGTTGACTCGGTGGATATAACGAAGTGCAGAGAGCGAAACCAAATCAGGGAATGACTAGTCACGAACCCTACGAATCAAGGACACGACATGGTCTTGCAGGGTGCGAGTCATGGAGACATACAGATGTGTTGGGCAATAATCGGATATTTAAATGTTTGGCCGGATGAGAGAGATGTCCAATCAGATGATCTCCAAATTGACATATGTTATCACCAGCCAGACAATCTGAACAGTAACGATAGGAAACAAGAAACTTCATGGTGAGAGAGAGAAAAATAGGGTCATTGGTGGTCAAAACAGAATAGAGGAAGCCTATATTTAGAGTTTGGAAGGATACCACGTAATGATTGGATTCCAAATCTCGGAAGCAACTCTATTACCTTTAAGACATCATGAAAAGTTGACCTGACTTTCACCCTATATCCAGCCAGATATCCTAGAAGATCTGGCTGGCCCTATGTACGGTCGGATGTATGCCATAGACTTGTAGAGGGCGTCACACTCATATAATGCATTGGTTGATTTTGTGCTTTTATGATGCATTGTAAGAATAAATACAATGAATGAAATAATATTTCCTTTACATAATGAAGTCCATACAAAATGAGGTTTTACAATAAAAGCTACAATGCAAAGCAAAAATTGAAAAACATCTCTACTACTTCGAAAATGAGTTTAGGCTCTCGCGACACGTCTTGAGAATGCAGTCTCTTAGTACGAACCTTTCATCTCCTATATGCGGTCTGCGTAGGAGAAAAACACTGGCTCAACATGTCATATTATTATTGTTGCTCCATATTCCGCCCCTCTAGCTCCTCAACATGATGCTACAATTGGAAACATAAAAGAAGTTAAGAAATCAAGCATACATGCTAATGTTTCTTTACAGGTATCCGATGGGATAAGCTTTTTTGAGTTAACTCAACCTTCGTCGCTTATGCTAAGCGATAACAGTGATTCGCTAAGTCAACAGAGACATGCAACATAGTTTGATCACTGTTCGAGATGAGAAAAAAGAAAATGACCAGTTAGGAATACTATATTAGTAGCATCCATGAGAGAAAGCGATAGAGATTGCATCCCCGCTAGAGCTAGGGATTAAATAAGTCAGGTCCGGCCAGAGATCCATCGAATCAATAATAATACTGGGAGAAACAGTTGGTGCTGAAGTAGATACAGAGGTAGGACAAAATGCTGAGTCAACATGTGGCTTACTCTCATCTTCATCATCGTTAGAAGGCAAGAGAGTATGGTGCACCCCACGACCTTATCCATGAACCTGCACCAGAAACTATGTTAACAAGAAATGTCAAGTTTTAAGAAAATTGAGAATACATAAAAGCAACAGTTCATCATTTGATGGATCATAAAGTGGCAGAGAGCTAAGAATAGCAGTGCGGGCCCATCACCAATAGTCACCCTCAACAAGGAAATCACTAGTTGTAAGGTCGAGCAGGGCAATTGATAGGTCTTCCCCCTCTAATTGGAGCCCGAAGAACATAGACGGGGTGGGGAGGCTGGAATCTTAGGGATCTGGGGGCCCAAATGCCAAGAATGAACCCGCTCGTCGAAATACCAAAGCGTTGGTCTGCACCCAGAAGAAGCAAACGAAAACTATTCTTCCCGAAAGAGGAGCGGTGGACTTTGGAAGGTCGTATATGAGGGTCCCCCACCAAGCAAAATCAAGCTGAGATGAAACAAGGAAAGGGTTAGCCAAACAATAGAATGGACATTATTAGAAAAGAAAGACAGAAAAAACCTTTCCATATCCCAATTGAGCTCATTTAGACGAGCTCAATGCACGACTATATCGTGAGACTCAGATGACCCTACAGTAGATTCATCCTACCGGGATAGGCCAGGAAATCTAGTTTCTTCCCTGGAGATAGGAAAGGGTCGAGCCAACATGCTGAATTCATATACCCAAGTCTGTAACAACAGAAAGATAACCGAAGTAAGTCATCAACCAATAAAAGACAAATAGGGTAAAAGTGGTACTACGTACCTCTACTAAAAAGTTGTAGCCCTGGACATATGAGCTATCACGATAACATCGATCCAACCCACGATAAATGACAGCCAAAGCAGAGGAACCCCAGTCTCACTCATACACGGTCTCTAGATCACGAAATGGAAGAATGAGACATATGTTCACTGAGCTAGCTGTTTCAGCAAAAAGAGTGCAGCTAAACATGTAAAGGAGAAAAGACCATATCAATTGGTCTATCTCAACATCCCGGGTAGAAGCCTGGCTCTGCCAGTGGCTTCGTAGTTCCCCATATGCGACTAATCCAGAATGGACCCTCGAGATGACCCCCAACAGACACTAAATATAGCTAGCCCGAACGGTAGGAGCGTACAAGCTGTAGATGAACTTGAATAGGCGACCTTCACAGGGAATACTGGTCAAATAGGCGAAATCTTTAGGGTTGACGATCATCTCGTTGATGAGAAGGTGCATGGTATGAGTGGTGTCTATCCATATCTGTATCAGGGCTTTTAACCTCCTCTTATCATGCTTCATGGCCCGAGCAGAGATATAGATGATAAGGAGCATGTGTGGTCGCCCAAAGCTAGAAGCGTGGGGAGATGGTCCCCGTATTCAATACCAAATGATTTTTGGCAATCGAAGGCGCGATCAAAGGTCAAAATGAACGAAAGATAAAGGTCTTCTGGTGCGCGATTGGGAGCCGGTAGTATTGGAACGACATCTTTAGATAATATGGAGATGGGAGTTACTGGAGATAGTTTTTGGAAAAGGGATTTCTAAAGCACTTATAGAGGAATTTTTTAAACTCGATGGAAGAGGAGGAGAATGACCTGATTCTATATACTCGACGGATGGCACGCTCAAAAAGTGGTTCTTTACTCCCACGTATAAGAGTGACAAAGTAATAAAATAACTTGGTAAGTCCGGGGTCGATCCACATGAAATAGATTAATAGGATAAAATAATAATTTGAGTGAAAAAATAAAAAATTGAATTGTTTGAGTGATTGGAAATTTTAAATTAAACTGCAACAATAAAATAAAATATTGGGGCTCGAGGATTCACTTTTAATATTTCAAATTTAGAAATCTCCTTTTTATAATATATAAATTGTCATTATTACCCAATTAATTTAATTCATGAATTAATTATGCCAAAACATATAAAACCAGCCATAAAAGGCAGTAATAGCTTTTATCTATAACAAGTCTAAGGTAATCAATTATGCCAAATAAATAAAACTAGCCATATAGGTGGTAACAAAGTTTGTCAATAATTAATTCAAATTTAAATTAAATATTAATCATTAGATTATAATTTATATATTATAATATAAATGAGATTAATCTATATTTTCATATTAAAAGATTCTCCTTTTACCCCCAACAGGATAAAATTAGTTACTCATAATTTGAATAAAAACAAATATAATTGTATTACTGAAAGAAAGAGAAATTACAAGAAAAATAAAACACACAAGAGCTGGAATCCATTCACAAAACCTCAGAGAGAATTCTATGGAGGAAGCTGAAGAAATGAGGTGTTGTGCTCCTCAATTTATAGGCGAGGTACTCAGCACCTCAAGTCTTTTTTTCAAATTCAAATTAAAGATTATTTGGCTTTTTCTTATCATTTGCCAACATTTGGCCATAAATGTCAACAACAAATTAAAGATTATTTAACTTTTCTTATCATTTGTCAACATTTGGCCATAAATTTCAACAATTCATTAAATGCATTTTCTTTTGTCATCAAACATGTCTTTTACTTGTAAATGAAATACAATTGTATTATTGAAACAATAATTCAATTGCAATTATCTAAAAGTTGATGACTTTTCTTTCTTTTTTATCATGTGTAGTCGATTTTGCGATAAATTTATCAAACGGCGAATCAGACGTGGTCAATCTTTTTATATCTCATTCGAATTTAATATTCTTGCTTCTTTAGGCTTATGGGCCTTTGAAATCTAGATTTTATGTCCATTTTTCCTGTTAAGCTTCCGAAACAGTATTTTACCTACATAATAAATAAAAATCACAATAAAACATAAATATAATTATTATTCAACAAATGTGCTAAATTAAGGAAATTAACGAAACTACAAGTGTAAAATGATTAATTTTTTTTAATTAAATGTGCACTTTTGGTGTTAATCAAATCCCTTAACCAGCTTATTACTAGTCCCTAGTAATTTATGTGAAAACTTAAGAGAAAAATTCTTATCTAAGTTAATAATTATTTCCATTCTTTCTAAATGATCAAATAAGTAAATTCTCATGTACTTTCTACCATTCTTCCATACACACATAAAATAGGGTATCAATCAATTAATTGTACCCACAATATTCACATGTCTTGTTGAAATGAGAGTAATATTTTTATCCTAAAATTATATTAGAGTTCATACCTTTTGACAATAAAAGTTTATTTATAAATACAAAAAAAGATTTTTTTTTTAATAATAATACATCTTCAATTCTTATAACGAGCTTTTTGCCAGTGACTCCCAAACCGGTTCGCTTTAGGGCACTAGGTGTTAAGACACCCCTACAGATTTAATTGCTCGGATCTCAGATGTTAAAAAGAAGAAGTGTCCAATTTCCTTAAGCTTTCTCTTTAACCCATGTAATGAGGTTTGGGCCAGTGTCTCCCAGACCAGTTGGCTTTAGGGCACTAAGTGTTAAAACATCTCTACGGACTTAATTGCTCGAGTTAGAGAGGCTACAAAATCAAACTTATTCACATTTTTTTTTTACAAACTCAAACTCTATCGTTTTACGCGAACAATCATTACTTACTAAGGTAAGATGTTCGGTTACTAAGTAAAAGCATGGTTATTTTTTTTAAATAAAAATACAAATTCCACTTCCTTTAGGTGCTACCTCCAACAAACTAGAGAACTGAATATTACAAAAATTTCACTTACAACTCATGATCATATTTTACCGTGTATGTTGATAATACATGTCAAATGAGCTTATTAAGATCAAATTTAATCAATATTATGGAGAATTCACAAATTTAAATGATTCAAAAAGTAAGGAACAAAAATAACTTGTTACGAATTATTTTGACATGCGTTTCAGGAGTGAAAACTCCTTACACAGCCACCTCTGAACAATAATTCCACTTGGTTAGTCAAACATTTGTTGTTAGTTTGTGTGTAGTTTTTTTATTTGAAAAATACAAAAGAAAATCAACACAAACCACTTTTTTTACATACAAAATAACAACAAATAAAAAAAAACATAAAAAACTTTTTTTTATATAAAACAACAACACAAAAATGTTTTTTTAATAATAAAAAAATAAATAAAAACGAACATAAAATTGAAAATTATCTAGTCAATTATCCCCTCCCCCCAACCAAATTGAGACATTGTCCTCAATGTCTAAAAAAGAAGTAGTAGAGTTTAGAAGATATCACTTGTTTAGTGTGGAATTGACAATTGAATCTACGGCTATTTAAAAGAAAAATAAATTACAGATTAAGATTCAAGTCAACTCACGCTTCTTGTCACGATCGTTACCAGACCAATTCAACTTGGAAAAATAAGGTCCATTTTTGGTTCATAAACTAAGAGTTGGTCAATTAATTCATCAGCTTTTCCTACAGTTAGGACGATATCTTTTACCCGTTTTGAAATGAACCCATGTCTTTTGGCATCCTCAAGAAATACAAAAAGAAAATCGAAAAAGCGATCAACATTAAGTAGTCCAATGGGTTTTTGGTGAATGTTCAAGTTCACCCATGACGAAACTGTAAATATTTCTTCCAACATGCTCAGCCCATCTGGTAAAGCAATAAAAGCGTCAGTATGATTGATCATTTCAGTAAGTCTTTCAGACATACCTGAGATAATGCATTCTCCTCCTTTGATTTTCCGATGAGGCTTTTGTTTGCTAAAGGTTTTGGAATGATCCCCAAAACTTGACTGCCACCTTCTTGCACGGCCTTTGAAACACATCTCATCAATCCAAGATTGCAATTGCCATATACTAAGTGCATGTTTCTTTCTACCATAACTCTACCCAATTCTTTTGCAACCTCAACAAATTATGGTTTAGTTCCCGAGCTAGTTCCACAAAAGACACAGATATTAGTGACTCATCGTCTTGAAGTTTTCTCCATTTTTACTATCTCTCTAGTCTAGATATGTCGAAGAGAGAAATGACGAGCTGAATTTATAGATCCTGAAAAAGGTGAGTAATAAATGCACCAGTACCTACAAAATGACAAATGTCAGATGAACAATAAAAAAACATCATGAAATTCAAAAAGTTTAGATATTTTCGGCAAAAGTAAAAGAAATCAAAACAGTAAATTAAAGTAAATTAAAACAGTAATTTAAAGTAAATAAAATCAAAGAAATAAATTAAAAAAATATGTACTAGTAGTTGTGATTGTGGCTCACATCTTCCTCTGGTTTTATGTTCAGTAACGGTTTGAAAGCCCTCTATGGGTCGGGGATAGGCTTCCCATCCAATTTTCTTATAAAATGAAAAACATGGTCTTTTAAAGTCAGATTCCCGAGACTGTATTGTTGTCTTTCTTTTTGAAATATTGTATGCAAATTGCCAATTGCTCGATGAACATGTCCACTAGGATCCTTCTCAAGAGTCAGTGATATATCATCTAAAGACTCCTTACTCAATCCATCTATAATGAATTGAATTTTATCTTCGCGATTGTCAGACACCATTCCTTATAAATGACAATGAGTGTTGCATGTCCAGCGTGCACTTTTATAACAAACACCTAATTGTTTAGCTCTTTGTTTCTTAGTATATATGTTTTTCCCAAAACCAGACATGAAAGAAATGAAAGAGTCAAATTACTCACCTGCCAAGCGAACCCATGCTTCAAATACGCAACGAATATCATTAGGAATACCATGGATCATTGGAAGCCTCATTCTTTCGGTGCATGCTTTGTAAATTTTCATCGCAGTATTTTGGGGGAGAGAAGGAAAATGATTGTGGAGTTTTGCAAGAGTTTTTTCCATGCCTTGATGGTAGGGTATTAGTAATTTTAGGAAACTTAAAGAATCAACTTAGAGTGACAGGGTATCGTTATCCGCTGTTTAATTGGGGTGCAAGATTCTGACAAAAATAGAGGAAAAAAATGCTGCAAAACTCAAGAAAAATGGAAATTAGACAAATACAAAAGAAAAAAATACATCAATCACAGTACACTGGGTTTGAAAGGAAAAGAAATTCTTGAAAATTTTAACACTCCAGAAATGGTTTTAGACGTTGTCCATTCACTTTAAATACATCATCATCCCTAGGATTCTCAATGTCAATAGCCTCATATGGGTAAACGTGCTTCACGATAATGGGCCACTCCATTTGGATTTTAATTTTTCAAGAAATAAATAAAGACGAGAATTATAAAGCAAAATGTTTTGACCAATTTCAAATATTTTTCGTGAAATTCGACTATTGTGAAAGACCTTCGTTTTAGCTTTAAGAATTTTCGCATTCTCATATGAATCATTCATTAACTCTTCAAGTTCATTTAATTGCAGTTTACGTTCATGACTGGCATTTTCAAGGTTTGAATTGAATGCTTTAATAGCCTAATATGCCTTATGCTCAAGTTCTACAGGCAAATGACAAGGTTTTCAATAAACCAGACGATAGAGAGACATTCTCAAAGAGGTTTTGAAAGCTGTTCGGTATGCCCAAAGTGCAGAAGAGACCAATCTTTGTGATGTGTTGACCATTTTTTTCAAAATTTACTTGATTTCCCTATTTGCTAGTTCAACTTGACCATTTGTCTGAGGGTGATACGAGGTGGAAGCTTTATGTGTAAATCCATACTTTCTCATTAAGTGTTCAAAAGGTCTATTACAAAAGTGTTTACCTCCATCACTTATAATGGCCCGAGGGATTCCAAATCGACTTAAAATATTTTCTTTTAAAATTTAATCACAGTTTTGTGATCATTATTTCGACAAGGAATTGTTTCAACCCATTTTGAGACATAATCGACTATAACTAAAATATATAAAAAATCCAAATGATGGTGGAAATGGACCCATGAATCTATTCCATAACAATCAAAGATTTCGATGACAATGATGGGATTTAAAGGCATCATGTTTCTTTTTAAATTGGATCCCAACTTTTGATAATTTTCACAAGTTTTGTAAAAAATATGAGTATCTTTAAAAATGGTAGGCCAATAAAATCCACACTGTAAGATTTTTGCAACGATTTTCTTAGATTAGAAGTTACCTCCACATGCTTCTGAATGACAAAACTGAATAACACCACTTATTTCATTGTCTGGTATACATCGTTGAAAAATTTGATCAGGGAAATACTTGAACAGATATGGATCATCCTAATAGAATATTTTGACTTCGGTCAAAAATTTCTTCGTGTCTTGATGGCTCCAATCTAGAGGTATTTTTTCAGTTGCAAGAAAATTGACAATATTAGCATAACAAGGCATTGTATTTACAGAAAATAAAAATTCATCAGGAAAATAGTCATTGATAGGAGTTGTATCAATTGATGACTCATTTGTGAGTCTTAATAAATGATCTGCAACTACATTTTCTACTCATTTCCTGTTCTTACTTATGAGATTGAATTCTTGAATAAACAAAATCCACCATAGTAATCTTGGATTTGCATCCTGTTTAGACATCAAATAACTAACAGCAGCATGATCATAATAAAAAATGGTTGAAAAACCAATTAAATATCATCAAAATTTATCCAATGCAAATATTACAGCAAATAGTTCTTTTTCTGTGGTAGTGTAATTCATTTGTGTACTGTTTAAAGTTCTACTTACGTAATAAATTACATAAGGCTTACCTTCCTTTCTCTGTCCTAACACTGTGTCAACTCCATAATCATTGTCATCACACATTAGCTCAAAAGGCAAATACCAATCATGGGATTGCATGATATGAGCACAAGTCAAAAGATTGATAATTTTTTCAAATGATTTTTGACATTCTTATGTCCCTTCAAATGTTGCATCTTTTAATAGGAGGTTACATAAGGGTCTGGATATGGTACTAATATTTTTAATAAACCTCCTATAAAATCATGCATATCCTAAGAAAGAACGGATTTTCCTGAATTTTTTTTGTGATGGAAATTTAGAGATTACCTCTATTTTTGCCTTGTCAACCTCAATACCTTTAGATGATACAACGTGTCCCAAAATATTTTCCGAATTAGTCATGAAATGGCATTTTTCCCGTTTAACACAAGTCTTTTTTTCTTCACATCTTTCAAAATATTTTCCAAATTATTCAAGAAATTATCAAATGAATTCCCAAAAACAGTTATATCATCCATAAGGACCTCTAAACAGTGTCAACCATGTTACTAAATATGTTTAACATGCATCGTTGGAATGTTGCTAGTGCATTACAAAGTACAAAAGGCATTTTCCTAAATGCAAATGTTTCCAAAGTGACATGTGAATGTAGTCTTTTCCCGGTCTTCTAAAGCAATGGGAATTTAATAATAACATGAGTAACCATTAAGAAAGCAATAGTATGGATGTCCTGCCACTCTTTCCAAAATTTGGTCAAGAAATGGTAAAGGAAAATGATCTTTTCTAGTGACATCATTTAGTTTTCTATAATCAATGCACATACGCCAACAGGATGGGATTCGAGTTGGAATTAATTATCCTTTATCATTTTTTTGAACAGTTTTCTAGAATTTTTAGGTACAACTTGTGTAGGACTTACCCACTTACTATCGGAGATAGGATAGATAATGCCTACATCAAGAAGTTTAAGAACTTCTGTTTTTTCCATTTCTTTCATGTATGGGTTTAAGCTTCTTTGGGCTGACGATATGTCCTATCATTATCTTCTAAATGTATTTTGTGTGTGCAGATCAATGGATTAATATATTTTATGTCTTTTAAAGTCCATCAATTGCTTGTTTATGTTCTTTCAACACATATAACAACTTACCTTCTTGATTGGTTGAGAGAGAAGAAGAAATTAGTACAGGGTAAGTTTGTTTGTCTCCAAGAAATGCATACTTCAATCCTTCTGGCAAAGCTTTTAACTCCAATTTGGGTGCTTCCTCAAGTTTTTCTTCTTCCAGGGTTCCTAATTCCTCAGAATTTTATTTTTCTCCATCGTCTTCCAATACCTATGTAGAATCAAGTAAATAATCATTAGGAATATATGGATCTAATTGCGTACTTGATTCAAGAAAATTAAAGGTACAAATTTCCATGGGACCAGATAAACTCCCATAAATATACTCTTCCAAAATTGGTTCAATTAGTTCCATGCTCTCGTTTTCAATGTTCTCATCATATGGTGTTTTGCACGTATTAAAACCATTTAGCTCCAACGTCATATTGTCAAAAGATAAATTCATGATTCCACTCCTGCAATTAATTAAAGAGTTAGTTGTTGCTAAAAATGAACGACCAAGTATTACAGGAATTGGCTTATAACTGTCTTCTACAGGTTATGTTTCTAAGACAATAAAATCCACAGGATATATGAATTTATCGACTTGTAATAATACGTCTTCTACAATTCCTTTCGGTACTTTGATTGTTCTATCGGCAAGTAAAAGAGTAGTTGAGATTGGCTTTAACTCACCAATATTAAGTTGTTGGTAAATCGAAAATGGAAGCAAATTGACACTGGCTCCAAGATCAAGCAAAACATGTTCAATTTTTTTATTTTCAATAATACATAAAATAGTTGGACAACCAGGGTCCTTGTATTTTAATACATTACTGGTTGAGAGAATGAAACTTATCTTTTCAGCTAGAAAATCTTTCTTTCTTACCTGATGTTTCCTTTTATCGGTACACAAGTCTTTCAGAAATTTGGCATAAGATAGTATATGTTGGATGGCATCTAACAAAGGAATATTGACCTTTACCTATTTGAATATTTCATATATCTCTGGGGAATGGTTCAATTTCTTTGTTTTTAAGCATGAGGAGATGAAGGTGCATGAGAAAAATTATTATCATCAACGATGAGTAATGGTTCATCAACCTCTTCTTTACCCTCTGAATCTAATTTATTTTCAGCTTCGCGAGGGCCTCAGAACCTTAAACTCAGTGTATTTCACTACTATCCCGACGTCATATATCTAGCCAGACATCATGTATATCCGGACGGACATACATGTGTCATATAGAAAGTCTGGCCACTCAACTGGCTACACCCGACTGTCTGTTTTCCATGGTATATAGGATAAAAACCCAGACGTAGATTTTATAGCCAATTTCGAATGAACGGTAGTGTGGTTTGTAATCGAGATATAATTCCACGTACTACACAAAAATGGATGTTCGCGTTCTATTTCTATTTCTTTTCATTATCATATTGTTTCTATTTTCTTTATAATTAATTATTTATTTACTATTGTTGTTGTTTTACTCTTGATCTAACCATTTCTGATGTTGTTATGACTGTCATCTGGACATAATTCAGAGTCTGCGACCCTAATGGTTTATGTAGTAAGTCCGGCCAGTCTTCACTCAGGTCCGACCGAACATACATAGATAATATATATCCGGTCGGATTCAAGATATGTCTGACCAAGTTTATTTTGTGCGTTATTATTATTGTTCCTTTATTACTTTTATGGATATGTGCATGTCGTGTGAAATATAAACTGTTTTGTGTGATTCTTACATTATAAGATTTCTTTTGAACCTGGATATTATACTGACATCAGTAAGGGACTATTATGAACTCAAACAGATTTAAGGTTGAACCTTGTGAGGGGTGTAGTGCGACCTTAAATCATTCACAGTGTCTAATATTGGGTGGAGACTCCTTTATTCCCCAGTTAGTCCCCATGTGGGCTATCCGTACTCTCTGCGGGTTGCGAGCCCAACAGTTTCGTGGTTGCCGACGTCATAGTTATAGCGGTAAATCCTACTTCGCTCATACGCTTACTTAATTTTAATTAATAATTAATTAAAATTACATTTAATTTATTCAATATAAATATCAAATATTTATTTAAACAATTAAATCTAAATTTTATTCGAATTTATTAATCAAATTAATATTTTCTAAATATTCTAAATGTCCTAATCTTATTAGGAAATCCTATTTTAATTGAGAATCTAATTTTCACATTAATTGCCAAAATAATCACTTATTAACTTTTAATAAACATCCTTGAATTTGTAATATAGACGAGAACTGTATTTGTACGACTGTCGTAGGTTCATTATTGAGTAGCAGTGAAATGATATTAACTCTTTAATATTTCATCTATATGATATCATACAGACCATGGGTAAACGCTTAACATCACGTCAAAGCCCTTAGTCGATGAATGAAATGGGAAAGCATATGAACCTGTTAAAATATATTTTTAGCATGTCATCTCATTCCTTCCGATATTATTTTCCTTATCAAGTTTAGGATCGTGGTTAGGTCTCTTACCACTCGATATATTTCAAAACTTATTCTCATTGATTTGATATCTTTAAGATATCGACTGCTTTGACTAAAGACTTGTATCCACATCTTTGAGTTTCCTTAGAACATCTCTAGTTTTTATTATCAAAGCTATCGGAGCTCGAGACCATCTAACATTTATTCATAGGATATGGCTAGTCAAATACTGATATACTAGTGAATCATGAGTACTACCGTACAAGTCAACATGTGATTGGGTCAAAAGATATAATGACATTAATGTATTATTATGAAGATCAATGATTTTAGATAATATTACCATGTGGTCAAGTTCGATATTTCATTCTACTAATAAAAACATATATTGTTTGTGTCCTTATGATATGACACTCATCATCAATTTCATTAACATCAAATGTCAATTTAGGCGACACGCAAGAATATTAATCGAGTGATATATTATTGTCTTGTATAATAATCATATTTTATCAAAAAATTAATTTGAGACTTATCCGTATAAATATCGTTGACTCTCATAATCACATATATCTTTTGGATTAACGATATTTATCTGATATAATGTCTCGGGATATACACATATAAATGAATGTAATGATGTGTAGAAAACAAATGTCTTTTATTAATAAATAATAAATTATATTATAAAATATTACGTCTTAAACCATAAAATACATGACAAGTTTTAGAACATACACTCTAACAAAAAGTTGTACCATTATAACAAAGATGCCTCGTGTGTGTATATATATCTTATGCTTCTTGCTCTTGCTTTGCCTCATAAAAAAGATGCGGTATATAATGTGTCGGGTGTATATGTCATCTCTCTCATAGCAGGCGGGTCCCACATAGTTATGGGGCCCGCCTGCTGTGAGAGAGATGACATATACATCCGACACGTAATATAATTTTCGCATAAAAAGGGCGTCCCTCCAGGCCTCCCTCTCAGTTCTAGGGTCTATTGATTCTGCCACTTCATTGCTACGGTGCATTTTAAAATCACTGACCAATATTACAATTAAGGATGGCAATCACTGACCAAAATTATCGTCCAAAAAAATCCCGAATGATTCTTTGAATTAAAACCAAAAATCATGCCGAATCTCGAACTAAACATTTTTTTTTTTACTAAAATTAGGTACCACCACAATTTTTGTTTGGAAAGACTACCCTCTTATCAATCCACTAAATTATAATAAATAATACAAAGAGAAAGAACACATCACTCATCCACATCTAATAAGATTTTTCTTTTCCTTTCTTGTCTTTAAGAATCAAAAGGATAAAAGAAGAAACTAAATTGACTTCTCCCATAAATAAATTTTCAGTAATTCAAATACATATAAATATAATATGTTAAATAAATTTAACCAAAAAAAAAAAATCCATTTCAAAAGCTTTGAAAATGATTTATTTTCTTTCCATGGAGCAAATTTTCAACAGCCTAGCCGTAGGTTTCTTTGCTTGAAGATATATCAAGCTTGTTAGGTATGACTTTTTTTTTTTTTTTTTTCTGTTTTGGCATATTATTATTTGTCTGCATCTAATTAATTAAGTCATGCACGTTTGGAGATTTTTTTTTTATATGTATATTTTGCCTTCAAAGTTGATGGGCTTTTTCTAATTAATACCAATGAAGTCAAAAAGATTGTCTTAATGCTGTTTCATGTTTGATTGACATATTACCAAAAAGAAACCTTTTGTACAAACTTTCTTTAAGGTTGGTATTCAAGTTCAACTAAAAGAAAAGCTAGTCCAAAGTAGTAGCTGTGGTAGGAAGGAGGAAAATTTGTATCTGATTTTGAAATTCACATTATATTCATCATTCACATTTGATGCAAAACATGTGTTTTCTTCTTCCTCATGTTTTGTCTTTTGAAGAAGAAGGTATATCATACATACATTCTTCTCTCACAATATCAAATTGTTTATTCATATCCAATATTAAGAAGCAAATGATTTGGGCAGTGTCCAAATGGCGTGACTTGGTGGTGTAGATTTCAGTGTCTCACCTTGAGGTCCTGAGTTCGAATCCAATGAGTACGTTTCTTGTAAGAGCCTGGGACAGCGAGGGGTTTTACCTGCTCCGCTTAAGCTCGGAATGAGTGGTTTGACGGCGGGGTTTCCAACAATTCAAAAAAAAATATGATTTGGGCTTCTAAAGGCATAAGTTAAATGGAATTACATTCAATCTGTTGTAAATATGAATTTTAATTGGGGAGTTACAAGTTTTGAATATAAAGAGTTGTTACAAAAATATTTTAATTGGGGAATGAATAGAGTTGTTACAAAATTATTTTAATTGGGGAATGAATAGAGTTGTTACAAAAATCACCATTTTAGGAAGTTACAATTTTACTTTGGAACCGAAAGAGTTTATTCAAATCAACAGTAGCAGCATCAAAAGTAATATTATTCATGTTCATGGTAGCAGCAGAAAAAGTAGATCTGGCAAATATAACATGTCTTAAAATTGTAGAAACAGTTTGCAAATGATAGAATAATATTACCATTCACCACGAAAATAAAATCGAAACTGGATTGAGTCGCAGACTAGGTCGCTCTCTTTAAGACGTTTCGCGGCTCGTGGTATGCTCACACTCAAAATACTTTGTCTCCAGGATAAAACAAGCTCATAAAACACTTTGTCTCAATCGGTTAACACAAACACAATTGGTATGCTCACACTCAAAATAATTTCAAATGGTAAGAAAAGCTAAAATGACTCATTTAGACAGCTAATTTAGGTAACAATGGAAACCTTCCATTCTCAAACTCCAGTAACACAAACATTCTTCTGATTTAGGGAGAATGATTCATATTGCTTATTTTTAAGTAGAATAAATAACCAAAAGAGCCCATGTATACAGCATTTAAACGTCATTACAGAGCAGTGATGAGAAACCAAAGTCACACCCCCAACATTTGAAAACATTGTTACTTTACAGGTATACCACTATACCTCCCCAAACAAGAAAAGAGACAAAACTTACAAGAGAAAAACACAATATTGGATTTCATTGCTGAGCAGCCTCAATTCCAATACTATCAAGCCATGTAACAACTTCTTCGATGAAGGGTCTCCGTCTTGGATCCTGGTCTATGCATTTACATGCAACCTCGAGCATTTGTAAGAGCTGCTTTTCACGGTCCTTGTGCCATATCGATGAATCTATAATTTCAGCCTCCCTTTTTTCAGACTTCATCTGGAATACCCAGGACACTAAATCCCTGCAATTTTTTCCTTTGCATACTTCAACAGGCCTTCTACTGGTAAGAAGCTCAAGAAGAACGACACCAAAGCTGTAAACGTCACCCCTGCATGTTGCTGTTAATGTCTGACTGTATTCAGGAGGGATATAACCTAAAGTGCCAACCAAATCTGTTGTGACATGACTATCATAAGGATGAAGCAGCCTTGAGAGACCAAAATCAGCCAAATGAGCTTCAAATTTTTCATCCAGAAGTATGTTGCTGGATTTTACATCCCTGTGAACTATATGTGGCTCACAAACCTTGTGCAAGTAAGCTAATCCTCGAGAAGCGCCTTGAGCTATCTTCAGTCTTACATCCCATTTAAGTATCGAATCCTTATCAACACTCTCATGAAGCCAATAGTCCAAACTTCCGTTCTCCATGTAAGAATAAATTAATAATCTTTCATTACCATGCCGGCAATAACCTTGAAGAGAAACAAGGTTTTTGTGCTGAGCTCTCGAGAGGGCTTCCACTTCTGCTTGAAATTCACGTTCCATCTGACCACAATCCCCAGAAAGCCTTTTAACTGCGGCTTTTGAGCCGCTGGGAAGAGTGGCTTTGTACACCAGGCCAAATCCACCACAACCAATTATGTTTGCTTGGTTGAAATTGTTTGTAGATTTTAATAAGTCTGCAGCAGTGAGATCCTTGCAGTCAGAGTTCTGGAAAAGCACTAATTTCGATGTAGCAAGTGCTTCAGATAATCTCCGTGGCCGTCCCAGTTCCTCGTCTAGATCATCAATTGGACACCCGTTATCTCTCCTTGACATTTTAAGCAGAGCAACTGCTAGTAGCAATGCGATTCCAACTACAATACTGAATGTTATGCCAATGATGCTGCCTTGACCAAACTTACTGTTTGAACCAGATGGAACAGCAGGCTTCAGATTACCATGCAAATAATCACAAGGAGAATATATTTGCCCACAAAGACCAGGATTACCCTCAAAGCTTGAATTAGGAAAGCTATAAAACTGTCCCCCGGTTGGAATTGTTCCCTGCAGGTGATTATTTGCCACACTAAACTTTGACAGGAATGTGAGTTTCACAAATGATCCCGGGATTGACCCATATAGATCATTGGATGACAAGTCTAAAACTTCCAAGTTCCTTATCTCCGAAATGGAACTAGGGATGGCTCCAGTAATGTTGTTCCTGCTCAAATCTAAGACATGAAGATGCTTCAGTTGTCCAATTTCTGGTGGGATAGTTCCATTTATCCTATTATTGCTCAACAATACAGATGGGGGAAAACTTGAAGCCTGGTTGTATGGCAGACCATTAGCACTCTGGTTTCGCTTTACATATAGTGGAATGCCAGTAGAAGCGGTGGGGTTGGAAGAAGTGCAGTTTATAGAAATGAGGCTCTTCATTTCTGTTAAGCTTCTTGGAATTTCTCCAGTAAGACTGTTATTTGAGAAGTCCAAGTAGAACAAATTCTCCATCCCATCAATCCAGGGAGGAATATTGCCATCCAAGTGATTCCATGACAAATCAAGAACTTGTAACTTCTTGCATCTCAACAACCAAAGTGGGATGGGGCCCTTAAGACCACAATTTCCAAGTGCTAAAACCATCAAGCTCTCAAAACCACTCACATTTTCTGGAATTTCCTCACCAACAAAATTCATTGAAAGGATAAGAATGGTAAGATTTTTGCACTGCTGCAGCACAGATAGTGCACCAGGTAAGTCGATAAAGCTGTTGTTTGACAACGATAGAAACACAAGAGATTCAAGATTTGTGAAGCTCTCTGGAATTTGGCCAGTTAGTTCATTCTTTGCGAGGCTCAAAATTTTCAATTCACGGCAGTTTGATAGGGAATTTGGAAGGGGCCCAGAAAAATGGTTAGTTGCAAGATCAAGGGTACAAAGACTAGACAATCCAGTGAAATTAAGATCAATAGGACCAGTTAAAGAATTGTTTCGAAGGTCGAGCACATGGAGCTTTGAGCAAAGAGATAAACTCAAAGGCAGTGGCCCAGAAAATGAATTTGAGTGTGCAAGAAATAGTTCTAGTTGTGTCAGGTTACCAAATATATTAGGAAGTTTACCTGAAAACTTATTTCCAAAAATAATCAAGCGTCTGAGGCTGGTAAGCTTACTAAGTTTCTCGCTTAACTGGCCCGAGAAGTTGTTCCCAGAAAGTGAGATTTGCTGCAAAGATGACATTGAATACAAAGAATCTGGGAGTTCACCTCCAAGCAAATTGTAATCCATATGCAACTGTGTAATAGAGGAGATGTGATCCAAGCCTTGAAGACTGCCCACAAAATGATTCATTGACAGATCAAGAATCTGAACCACATTAGAGGCACTCCAGATTTGAGAATTAAGCCTGCCAGTGAAAGAATTATTGCTTATGTTGAACACAGCAAGATTTGGAAACCACCCGAGCTCTAATAAGCTCCCATTGAAGGAATTGCTAGACACATTCAATGATTGGATCATTTTCAAACCAGCAAGCACCCCTGAAACTGGTCCTGATAGCATGTTATGGCTCAAATCAAGAACTTCCAGCTGCTTCAAATTTGAGAGCTCAACAGGCAACCCCCCTTCAAGATGATTACAAGAAAGGTCAAGCAATTTCAGCTGGTCTAAACGGCCTAAAGAGCGTGAAATGATCCCTTTCAGACCCTTTTTAGGCAGAATCAACATGGCCACTCTACTAGCAATTGATCCATTGCTCTGATGTCCACAGATAATACCATCCCATTGACAGCATTCAGAATCATTAGACCATGATGTGATGATAGACCCATTTGTGAGGTTTCCCGCAAATTCTTTTAGCGCCAACAAATCACTTGGATGGCAAGATTGAGTTGGGGTTTGGAGACCCAAAGATGAACAAATACAGAAAGCTAAGAACAGCCATTTGAAGCAAGTCATTGGAACAAATCCCAGCACCACCATTGCTGAAACCAAAGAACCCCAACTTAAAACAATGCTAATACAAGCATAGAGTTACTTAGCTCTAATATTGTTGGGAGTGCACTAATTTTAAGATACAAGAAGAATTCCCAATGAAGAAACTTTCACTTACATTCCCACATCCCAGTAGAAGCCAAACACTCAACTTGCAACTTGAAAATGAAGCATCAATGTGAAGACTAAATTGAAATCAGCAATTCCCCCTGAAAACAAATTGCCAGAAAATAAATAAATTAACATAGAACTAGTTTAATATGGAAGTATTCATAAAAGTACCCAATATAGAAAGAAAACTTGCAAATGAAGATAATTTAAAGAACCAACTAATTACAACTTTCAAGTACAGTAATAACACTTACCATAAAAGAAGAGTGAATCAATCACCACAATCTACCCAACAGAGATATCCAGTCCCCACAAGGCATTAAAACCCTTAAACAAAATCAAGAGACCTTAGAACAATCTAAGCACCAAACAATTCAAGAGAGAAATGAGACAGACCCGAATAGAAAAACTTCAAACCCACATCCCAAAACAACAAAAAATGAGAACTTTTTTCCCAAAATAATAAACAATTATCAAGATCCCGAAGCCAAAAACACTAACAGATGCAAGAAGTGAAGAAACCTAACAAAGGAAGAAACTTTAGTGGTCTAAACACAAAAACTAAAATGCCCAAAAGTGAAAAACAGAAAATTTCATTTGCGAATGAAGTAAGAGTCCCGGTGAAGCCAACAAGAACATTGAACACTTTTTTTTTCTACAAATGGGTTCTTTATCAAATTTCAAAACAAGACGTCTCTCTTTTCTAATTTTTCAAACCCAAAGCCAAAAAGACATGAGAGAATATAGAAGTAAAGGGAAAAGAAATAAGATATTTCAAATCAAAGCGACAAAGAAAGAAGAACAGTGAAGCAAGTGCAGTACAGAAAAGGAAAGTTCCCTCTCTTTCTCAGAGAATCTATATTTTATATATTTAATTTTTTTTGGGTTGGACGAAACAAAACAGTGAGCAGTAAGCAGGGCTTGAGTTGAGTGTTCAGTGTTGTAAGTTAACTTCTTGTGTTAGAGTGATTTGAAAGGAAAAGAATTGAACCGAGAGCTGACTTTTTGGACAAATTTTAGACTTTGGGCTTTGGATTTCACAGTTAATAATAAGTGATCAGATCTGAAGGTCAATACCTACATTTGTCTGTTTCTTTGAAAATATATATTGTTTAGTTCATTATGTTCTCTATCTTGGACTAAAGTGGGATCTTGTCCCACGTTCGCAATATGCGCGTGGCCACACATAACGCCTATCAAATTTAATTTATGCTCTTTTTTTTGGCTGTGTTTTCTGGTATGGTTGGAAAAAAATTATATAAACATTTATTTTTAAATATTTTTATTTTTTTGTCTGAATTTTAAATCATAATTTATAAAATCTTATATATACTTAATATTTATAATTTTGATTAGGAATCTCTCTCAAATTCGAATATATACAATGTCAAAATTAGTACTAAAGTCGTTATATCACACATAATACATAACTTAAAAATGTGACTATGCTAATTAAAAAAGTAGCTATTATAATAGTCAATTTCAAATAATCATATCTCCATCCTAACTCAAAATTCCGATATATAAAATTCTACGTATACTTAATATTCATACCTACAATTTTTATAAAGAAATCTCTATCAAATTAGGACCCCCTTCAATGTCAAAATTAACCCCAAATTTATTGCGTCGCACATAAAACACAGCCTGAAAATATGATTACACTCACGAATAAATGACTGTCTTTGTAAAAAAAAAATGTCCTTGCAAAAAATATGACTATCCTCATAATATACAGTCATATTTTATCTAAGTAACATTGAACTCGATTACAATCATAATTGACCTAAAGTCACATTTTGTTTATGTCACATTACTCATTTATAATTAAATTTTACCTAAATCACATTAAATTTAATTACAATTATATTGACCTCAATTATAATCACATTGAATTTACTCATAATCACATTTACATCAATGAAAAGCACATACACATTGAATTCAATCAGTCACATTTTTCCCAAATAATTCTTAAGTTCCATTGTGTTTTAGTATTGTCTCCTTCAATCACATTGTTCTATTCACATTTTGCACACCCAATTTATTTTTAAAAAAAAAAATTGGTTAAATTTTGTAGGTTTCTAATTTATTATTTATTATTTATTGTGAATGTGAATGTCCTAAATAGGAATGGCAACTGGTCGAATATGGTACTAGAATGTCAATAACCATACTCGTCTCATTCAATCAACCGGGCACAAAAATAGTCTCCTTACTCTTCTTAATGAATCGGGCCTCCACGGGCCCTCATATGGATCCTTGTTCACACATAAGTTTTACATCTATTTGAATAGGGATATCAATATTAATACTTGATCAGTCCAATCAACAGGTGTGTAAAATTATCTCATTATCGGTCCCTAATATACTGGACCTCATCCTCGTGAGGATTTTTGTCATTCCTATCTCCAAGGGCATAGTCGAGTTTTTTTCAACATCTTAATAAAATTTACCACTTGGGTTCGAGTTATGGTGGAGATGAGAGATTAAAAATATATATTTATTGTTATCACCACTTAATTAATTAAATAAGGATTAAATGATAATAAAATTTAAAAAAATAAGACTTAATAAAAAAAAATTAGGAATTTATCCTTTTATAGAATGAGTGATCAGAAAATGCAATTTTGAGTAATTCTCTGCACATTATAAGCACATACTCATCTTTTGATTTAAATTCGTTTTTTTTTTAGCCATTATTGCTTTTCACGGGCTAAAAAGAAATGCAATATTTGAGTAAGGTCCATAAATAAGTCGAGTAAGATAGGGTAAGTTTCACAAAGCTTTTGAGCAAATCTATGTAAAAAGCCATCGGGATCAAACTGTCAAAGTAAATATTTCATATTTTGATGTTATTGGACATATTTAGTGCAATTTTCTTTGTATTTATTTTATTTATTTATTATTTAATTTCTCAACTCTGTAAACTCAAAAATTTAAAATCGAAATAAGTTAAAAAATCATCATAAAATCTATAACTTAAGTTTTTTTTGTTTGTTTTTTAAAAAGGAAAATCTATTAACTTAAGCTTTTTATTTGTGATAAAAAAAAAAAAAAAAAAAAAAAAATGGAAGAAAGAGAACCAAATAACACTACCTAAGAAAGAAGCAATGATGGTAAAAAAATCCGGGCTCGGTTCGGACCGGTTCGGGAGTAAAAAATTCTTGGTTTAAAAAAATATTATATTTATTTATATAATAAATTATATATATATATATATATAATAAATTAAAAATATATTTATTTTTTTATTAATAAAAAATCGAACTGAATAAAGCCCGATTCAAACCGGGGCCCGATTTGGGCCGGACTTTTCCCTGACCTGGGCCAAAAAAAAATTGCCGGGCTCAAGCCGGACCGGCCCGATCCATTGCCACTCGCCACTCCTAGAAGCAAGGAATAGAATGTATAAAGCACGCGCTTGGTTAGCAAGTGAAAATACGAAAAAAGATGACTGATAAGGGTCAAAGTGGTGACCGGATATGAACGGTGAAATGAGCGGCTGTAGCCGGACGTCACGGGCAACTGGCAGTATTAAGTGAATGTATTTTTTTTTTTTTTTTGATAAGTGAATGTATTTCATTTGCTTTTGTTGGGGCCACTCCATTTCATACATTTTTTTTAATTAATTTTTTTTTAATTTTTTTTTTTGCATTCAATAATCCAATTGTTCTCATCCATGAAAAGAGTTTTATATAGATAAAAAGTTTCGGATCCTGGCTGAATTTATATGGATTTGGAAGATCTGGATCTAAAGTACCTTGATTTATAATTAAAATTTAAAAACCCGAGTCTTGAAAATCTGGACCTGGACTTAGACCTGGATACAGATCCATACAGTTATAAAAATATTGTAATTAAAAAATAAAATTTTAAAAACCTAAATTTTAAAAATCCAAAATATAATTTTAAAATATAGAAAAATTGAATTAAAAAAATAATAAAATAATAATATTATAAAAAAATCCAAATATTTGTATCTAGTATGGATATACATAGACCTATACTGCGTATATCCGCTTTTAGATTTGAATATTTTTCCCGAATTCGGATATGAACCGGGATCCACAAAATGAATTTGGACTATGACTATTGTGGATTAGACCCGGCCGGCGGTCCGGTTCGATTCCGAACCGTTCCGAACCGGTTAATTCCTGTTCGGTTCCGGTTCCATTCGTTTTTTTTTTTTTTACTTTATTGAAAATAAAAAATTGAGATTGACAAATTAATATAATTTAAAATTATGAATTTGAATTTATATAATAAACTTACATTGCATAATTACATTAAATTACAAATAAAATTCTTATCTAAAAAAATTTTAAAAAAAATTATTAAATTAAAGAGCTTGAACTTAAATTTTTAAAAACTTAAGTTGCCTACGTATCCTCCAGGGGTGAGAGGAATCAAAACTCACGTAGTTACATTACATTTTAAAGATATTTCCCCATTGTAATTTTACAATTATTTAAATATCAATCATCATTAGTGTCTGTTGATCTTTCAGCTCAAGTTCCACTTGCACTTGCAGATGCATTATCGAACAAGTCTTCAAATTCATCAGGGGCATCTTCTTGTTGCCTCAGATCAGCTCGGGTCCAATCATCCACACATGTTGTTGCTTCTAGAGTGCTTGGATGTAATGAAGACAGTCCGACTTCCAATATATTGCCTCTCATGCTGAAGGCTTGCTCAACCGCAACGGTGGAAACAGATGCTGTCAATATCTCTTTAGCAATAATTGATAATACATGATATACATTTTGATGTCGGTTCCACCATTCAAGGATTTCAAAATTTTTACTAACTAAACTTTCACTTGAAAACTCAAAATTTGTAGATAAATAATTATCTAATTTTGGGTTATTAGTCGTGTTATCCCTATGTTTTTTATTTCATTGTAATAACCAACGATCACATGCGCTAAGTCTTGATTGCATTACGGTCGTTTCCCTACGACTAAATTGTCCTACTGATTGCAAGTTATATCTTCTAACATAATCATTAAATAACTCTATTAAATCAATTTTATTTTAGCTATTATTCTTGTAATATCAATTTCATATAATAATGAAAAATGACCCCTATTTATACTTTTTTAGAAAATTTTTGTGATACCTAAAATGCTTCTAAAATTAGTCGTTTTA
>SKCR01001400.1:0-36707 GCA_019454045.1 Zanthoxylum bungeanum
AGTCTCGAGCAAAAGATAAAATAAACAAATAAAGATTACTAAATTAACTAAGCCACTTTCGTAGGGATCACGATTGCATTTAGCATATGCAACAAGCCTTTAAACCCCTAGGCGGCCCTAGTGAATGAGTTATTGTCTCGTAAGGGCTTACAACGACGACACCCACAAACGTCATTCACACACAATCATGCAAAAAATATAAAAAAAATAACAAAAGATAGTCCCGATAGTCGCACATAAAATTTTTCCTCAAAGAAAGCTTATAAATGAAATTATAGAACCTTCAAAGTACGCAATGCGACTCAAATCTAAGTTCTTAAGTAAATCATCTAAGCCAGACTCACAGTGTGTGTGTGTGTGTTTAAAGGTTCGGTCACAGCTTGACTCATAAGTAAGCCAACTCAATGATTTCGTTTAAAAATTAGAATCGATGGGTCAAACCAACCTAGATATCTCAATTATGCTCTGTAATTGCTTTATTTCGTGCTTAGTATGATATTATTTTTCTTTTATTTTCTTGTCTCTTTTTTTGCTTTTCTCATTTTGCACTCATTTTTTTTTCATTAACACACATACTCTTTAAGGTAGCATTTCTTCTCATGGTGGTCCTAATACTCGCCCATGGGTAGCTTCACACTTATCGGTTATAGGTGGTTTATTTTCTTTCTTTAGAGATATTTTTCTTTTTAGCTATACCATACTTCATAATACTAGCAATTTCATCGACATGCAATTTCTTCAACTAGTCACCTTGTCAACTACTTCAGTTTTCACTGCTAAAAACCTCATTTTAAGTGCTTACGAGTCTAACATAGATCAGTTTTTCAAGACATCATATAAAAGTAAATTGGGCACTTATCGTTTCTAAAATTTCACCCATAAACAAACAATATTATCATATGATTTATGCTATACTATCGAAGACAAAAACAAATTTAAATTTTTTTTCAATAAATTTAAACAACTAAATAGCAAGTAAACATCATGCACACACCCTCAAACCTAAAACTTGCATTGTCCTCAATGTAAGATAAAAAATAAAGAACAAGAGTGAGGAACAACACTACCGTGCATGGAGTTGATCAGGATCCTGCTGGTTAGAATTTGGTTGCACGGGCGTTGTGTGTCTCGTGCTACCTGCATAAATAGCATGCAAATTAATAAATAACACACAATAAAATAAAAATTAAAAACAAAGAAAATAATAATAAAATAAATGCAAGGGTTGCCTCCCCGCTAGCGTTAAGTTTAACGTCTTCAGCTAGACGCAACCACCCAAATGGTTATGGTGGCTTAAATGTAGTGAACCAGGTAATCTCATCTGCTTTCTTCTTTGGTATCCACCGGTTCTTATGACATGAAAAAGACAGCTTGGCAGACTGTGGTAAATTTATCCATAGATGGTCCCACATGATATGTAGATTGTCCCCCAATTGGAAATTCTGGACTGCACATTTGACAAAATTGGCTCGGCCTCATTTTTAACCTTTCAGGGATCATCTCCAAGTGAACACTGACTTTTCTTTTCCTCTTTTTGCGGCACTTTGGGATTGGTTTTAGGTTTAGCTGCATAGAATCTTCTTTTACGCACGGCTGCACTATGCTCGTAGGTTGTTGAAATACTTATTCACACTGTCTGGTTTCAACTCCATTCTCTACTATATCTACCCTGTGACATTCTGCATCACATTGAGAACTCGGAATGGCTCTGAAAACACTGAAGGTGATTTCTTCATATTGACCTCTCATTATCAATTCACCTTTGTTCTCTTCTTCTATTATTGTTTCCTCCTGAAATACCATTTCATTTTCTTTACTGTCTAAGTCCTGAGAGGTGTTTTTAAACCCTTTTCCGCTCCTACAGATTATGATTTGACATTGCTCATTGGGGTTGATTTCAATATCACTCGGAAAAACCCATGTCTGTTGATTGGCCATGGAAGAAACTAGCAACCTAATTTGTGCTTCTAAAGATTTCATATTTGCCTCTATATTGCCCATTCGTGTTTCGATATTATCCAGCCTTGACTCATTCTTCTCAAACCTCTCTGAAGCTGTAGCTACAAATGTGCTCATGAGGTCTTCTAAGGAAGGTTTCTGCTCAGTTCGTACTTGCTCAAAACCTGCTCTTTTGTTGGGT
Source organism: Zanthoxylum bungeanum (assembly GCA_019454045.1). Classification (NCBI taxonomy): domain Eukaryota; kingdom Viridiplantae; phylum Streptophyta; class Magnoliopsida; order Sapindales; family Rutaceae; genus Zanthoxylum; species Zanthoxylum bungeanum. Next base: position 2,141 of record SKCR01001400.1, read on the forward strand.
AACAACATTTTATTAGCAGAATCAGCTACAATAAACGGTTGGCTCATTTGATTTGTCAATACTTCTAGATGAGTCGCGAGGGACGATACTTCAGCTATCAGTGTACCAATAGGATCTGCCATTTCTTCTTTTCCAACTCTCATTGTACGAAAAAAAAATAATATATAACAAAAAAATAGAATAAAATAAAATAAAAACAAAAAGAAAACTTAAGATGAAAATAAAGAAAAAAATAAAGAAAAAAATAATAATAAAAAAAATAAAAATAAAAATCTAAATTAAAGCTAAGATTACTTGATAGTAGTATTAATGTGAATTAAACAAACAATCCCCGGCAAAGGCGTCAAAAACTTGTTGTGATATTTTTATATCGTACCGCAAGTGTATGTTGTCAAGTTTTAGTATAAATGAGTTTAGAGTGTCGAACCCACATGGATTGCGTTAACTCGCACTAAGTACTACAATTGATAATCCTAACTTTATTTAGAAAACAAATAATAAAGATTTTTAATAAATAAATAAAATATAAAAATATTTAGATAGAAGGAACTAATACGATAGAGACTCTGGATCCTGATTTCACCTAGCTTTCGCCTATGTATTTGTCATACCAATTAATCATTGTTCAGTTATATTATTTATAAGTCAAGATTCCGCAAATATCCACTCCCTCTCTCGAGCATCAGTGAAAATATCATCAACTACAGACTTCGATATCTCTATAAAAATCCAATAGTTAACGACTGATTCTATATTAACGACTTCAAAGGACTACAAATTCTCTCGAACTCTATAAAATCCTAGGCTATATTCTCTAGATCTATTCAAAATCTCTTATCTCGAGTGATAGATTCTAAACATTCATCATCTTCAATTTTGGCCAACAATCAAGAAGCATTAAACTCAAAATAATATATAATAAGACTTCATAACAAAATTGATAAACAAATTACAAGGTTCAAGCATCGATTACACCATTCTCCAGAATTAAGGAGTTTAGTTCATGATAATAAATAAAAACAATATTAAACAAGTCATGAATCTAATGGAAATCATTAGAGTTCTAAGAAAAAAAATAAGAAGATAAAACCCGAATTGAATCTCTTCCTCTCCGGATATTACAGCCTTTATCTCCTCTTGTCGCTCTTCAATCCTCTCATTGGATCTCTAAAAAAATTTGTTTCTGTGTTTTGTGTAGTGTATTAGCCTCCTTTTGAGTGTTGGATGAACTGTTATATTTATAATGGAGGCAGTGAGTCATTGGGTATCATTAGGGATCTTAAAAACCCTAAAAAAATAAATCCTGAAACGCGTCTAACTCTTCCGTAGCGCTACAGCTGATCTAATTGGCGTCTGGGCGCCAAATCCTCGGGATTATGTATGGGCAGATTGTGTGCTAGAGGCGCCATGTCGTCTTTGCTTTGTTTGCTTCATTGGTGTCATGGCTCCATGATATCTTGGGCAAGATGGCGCCAAGGCGCCTTTAACTTGATAATAATGATGGCGCTTTGGCGCCTTTGACAATAATGGGCGCTATGGCGCCCATTCCTCTGGAATTTGTATGAGGTTGGTGGTGCCATGGCGCCTATGCTCCCGTGCTCGTCCTGTGTTCCCGAAAGTTCCCAAAACACGTGCAATTGTTCCCAGATCCATGTATTAATGTTCCTACGAATAAAACATGAAATAAACTATAAATGACATTTAAATATCTCGAAATATAACAAAACAATAAGCTAAAAATGTCGTAATAAATGGGTATAAACCACACTTATCAATTTTCTTCATTCCATTCTCAACCAAATCATATGTATTCTAAAAGAGAAAAATATTGTTTCTTCTTAAGAGTTTGTGAGAGAGTTGTAATTCTTTTAAGAAAGTGTAAGATTGTTCACTTCTTGTGTTTAGAGAGAAGTTGTAAAATTATTTCCACTACAGTGAAATCCTTCTATATTTTCCCATGGAAGTTTCCATCACTTTAAGGGTTTTACTACATTAAATTTGTGTCTTTTGTTTTTATTGTTAATACTTATGGTAGGCTAAGCCTCCTAATTATTATTATATTGTTATATGGTAAGTAAAGCCTCATGAACTAATAATTGTTCTCAATTTCACTTTACTTGCGTGCTAGGTTCAGCCCAAGATCTCATAACAGTGGTATCAAAGCTTCAGGTTCATGGTTAGTGTTCACGGAGACTGTTCACATATATGGTATAATATTATTCATATATACGATTCTATATAGGTCATATTCACGATGAAATAGTAAAAGTCGGTTCAAGTGAAAAACTGATCGTCATCAGAAACTTAGTAAGAAAGTTCGAAATTGAGAAGTTCAACGGGAGTAATTTTTTCCTATGGAAACTTAAAATAAAAGCAATCTTGAGAAAAGACAATTGCTTAGCGACAATTGATGAGAGACCAGATGGAATGACTGATGAAAAATAGAAGGATATGGATAACAACGCTATGGGCAACTTGTATCTAGCCTTAACAGATTCTGTGTTATCCAGCTTTGCAGAGAAGAGGACGACAAACAAGATTTAAGATGCACCTAACAAATTATACGAAGTCAAGTCACTATACAATAAGATTTTCTTGAAGATAAGACTTTACACTTTTTATATAAGTGAGTCAACATCCATGACAAATTATATCAACAACTTGAATACATTATTTTCCCAACTCACCGTGTTGAATTATAATATATCTATAAATGAACGTGTAGAGATTCTGATTCAAAGTCAACATGATTCATATGATCAACATATCATCAACTTGATAAGTAATGTTGTCACTGATAATCTAGTCTTTGACGAAATTGCAGCTGCTACTCTAGAAGATGAGTCTAGGCGCAAAAATAAGGAAGACAGATCATCTGGTTCACAATAAGCAGAAACATTGTCGATGACAAGAGGGAGATCAACAGAACGTGGCTCAAGTGAGAGTCAAACTCATGGTAGATCGAAATCAAAAAGTAAGAATAATGTTAAATGCTATAATTATGGCAAGAAATGGCACATCATGAAAGATTGTTGGAATATGAATAATGGTGCAACAAAAGCTTATGTTGCAACAAAATCTAAGGGATGTGTTGTAAGTACTTGGGAAGAATGTGGTGCACTTTACAATGAAGTAGCAATGATGTCCAACAATAGTAGAAAATAGCTAAGTGATGCATGGTTGGTTGATTCTGCAGCTACATGACACATGACCTCTAGGAGAGAATAGTTCGGCCATTATGAACTTGTCTCTAGACGATAAATTTTTCTAGGCAATGATCATGCATTAAAAGTTATTGTGATTGGAGCTATCAAAATAAAGATGTACAATGGTACTATTTGTATTGTACAAGATGTTTGACATGTTATGGGAATGAAGAAAAATCTTCTGTCAGTTGGACAGTTAGATGACCTCGGATACAAGACCGTTGTTTAAAACGGTAAAGATGGTGAAATGAGAAGTTGTAGTCTTGAAAGCTGAAAAAATCTTAGCAAACTTGTATATGCTTTTGAGAGACTCGATTCATGAAACAACTACATCGGTGGCATCACTGGATTTTGGAGAGGAAGTTATGTTGTGGCATCAGAAACTATGCCACATGTTAGAACAGAGAATGAAGAATTTCGTCAATCAAAAGCTACTCCCAGACTTGAAAGCGGTTAGTCTACCGTTTTGTGAGCATTGTGTTACAAGAAAGCAAAACAGATTAAAATTCAGCAAGTCAAGTGCTCAGAGTAAAATCATTTTAGAATTGATTTACTCTGATGTTTGGGAAGCACCGGTTCAATCTCTGGGGAAAGCAAAATATTTTGTATAATTTATTGATGACTTTTCTAGAAGATATTGGGTGTACCCGATCAAAAATAAGTCAGATGTGCTGTCAGTTTTCAAAAACTTCAAAGCGCTAATAGAAGTAGAAACTAGAAGAGAATCAAGTATTTAATGACAAATAATGGATGAGAGTATTACAACAAAGATTTTGATACATATTGTCAGCAATAATGAATCAAAAGGTAAACTATTATACCATACACTCCTCAACAAAATGGTTTAGTTGAAATGATGAATATAACGCCGTTGGAAAGAGTAAGAGTTTTGCTCAGAACATGTAGTCTACCAAAGTGCTTTTAGGCAGAAGCAGTTCATACAATATACTATGTTGTAAATAGATTTCCATCAATAACAAATCATTTTAAGACACCGATGGAGATATGGAGCAGAAAGCCAGATGATTAGTCATCTCTTCACAATTTTGGTTGTCATGTATACATGATGTACAACGCTCAAGAAAGAACAAAGATAGATCTTAAATCTAGAAAATATATTTTATTGGGTTATGCTGATGGAGTAAATGGTATCGCTTGTGGGATCCCACTACCAATAAGATCATCATCAACAAGGATGTGATATTTACAGAAGATCAACTGCAGAAAGAATAAAATGATAGCATTTCAAAAGAAAGTACATATAATACAACCGTACTGGTGAAAAATAATCTAGAACAAGAAAATTTAGATTCTTCTGAAACAGTACCAGAGCACGACGTATCGAAACCAATCGAGTTTGAAGCTTCTAAAGTTCATCGATCAACTCGAGAGAGAATACCTCCAAGTTGGCACTCAGAGTATGTTACAAAGAGTAACATTGCATACTATCTTCTAACAGATGATGGAGAGCCATCAAATTTCTATGAAGCTACAAATGGCGTAAATGCATCTTTGTGGATGACAACAATGTAAAAAGAAATAGAAGTTTTATACAGAAACAATACATGAGATCTAACACCATTATCATGTAAAAGAAAAATCATTGGTAATAAATGGGTCTACAAGATCAAGCGAGATAGCAATGATCAAGTGGAGCAGTATCGGGCACGATTGGTGGTAAAAGATATGCTCAGAAAGAATGGATTTATTTCAACAAGATATTTTCTTCTATGATTCGACTTACAACAGTCAGAGTAGTCCTGGTTATGTGTGCTACTTATGACTTACATCTGGAACAGTTGGATGTAAAAACTGCATTTCTTCATGGAGAACTTGAAGAAGAAATTTATATGCTCTAACCAGAAGGTTTTGCTGAAATAGGCAATGAGAACTTGATTTACAGGTTGAAAAAATCTCTATATGGTCTTAAACAGATACTCAGATGTTGGTATAAGGAATTTGATTCTTTCATTATTTGTCTTGGGTACAACAGATTGAGTTCAAACCATTGTAGATATTATAAGAGGATGACATGTTAGTAGCATGCCCTAACAAAGATCGAGTCCAAGAATTAAATGCACAGTTAGCTGGGGAGTTTAACATGAAGGATTTGGGACCAGCAAATAAAATTCTAGGGATGCAAATACATTGAGATAGAAATAACATGAAGATTTGGCTTTCTCAGAAAAATTACTTGAAGAAAATATTACGGCAGTTCGATATGAGAGATTGTAAGCCAATTTTTACCTCACTTCCTATTAATTTCAAGTTGTCCTCATTTATATGTCATAGAAATGAAGCTGAGAGGAAAAATATGTCTTGAGTATCATATGCATCAACAGTGGGAAGCTTAATGTACGTCATGATTTGTACAATACCAAACATTGCATAAATTATGGGAGCAGTTAGACATTGTATGGCGAATCCTGGTAGAGATCATTGTAATTCTTTTAAGAGGATCCTTAGATATATCAAGAGAACCTTAGATGCTGCATTATGTTATGGAGGATCATAATTAGTTGTGAGAGATTACGTGGATTCAAATTTTACATGAGATCTCAACAATGGAAAATCCACTACATGTTATGTGTTTGTACCTGAAGGAGGAGCTGTGAGCCGATTATCCAAGTTACAGAGTGTTGTAACTTTGTCTATTACAGAAGCTGAATATATATGGTAACTACACAAGTCTGTAAGGAAGCTATTTGGTTTCAAAGGTTATTAAAGGATCTCTGGCACAAACAAGAGAATATTTCATTATTTTGTGACAAATGCTTTGTATATTGCAAAGAATCCAACCTTTCATTCAAGAACAAAACATATAGGGATACAATACCACTTTGTTAGTGAAGTAGTGGAAGAAGACAATGTGGACTTATTGAAGGTACACACCAATGAGAACCTTGTAGACGTAATGACCAAGCCTATAAATACATATAAGTTTATATGGTGTAGATCCTCTTATGGCTTAGCAGAAACATAAACTGCTTGAAGATGAGAAAGTAGAAAGAATGGTGTGTGTTGACGGCTGATTTTCATTCCAGGGGTAATTCGGGAAAACCACTCCTCGAAAAATCCTCCCTCAATTGTGAATTTGTTTGGTTTGGGGACCAAATGCAAACTTAACAAAAGCAAAAGATGAGAAAACACAAAAATAAAACAGAGGATTTAACGTGGTTCGGCGTAATGGATCTAACCTACGTCAACAGACACAAATAAGATGATGTTTTTATTACCACATCGGGTCAGGCCGACCTCTTTATATCTCGCCTACTCGTCTTACTTACAATAAGTTTTTTCTCTCTTTTACAAGTGAAGAAATAAATTAGCCAACCTCTTACAATGAGTCTTCAACTCCTTTATATATTAGGATAAATTCTATTGTTAAGACAGTTTATGATGTCAGCCACATGAACCGCCCATTACAGCTTATGACGTTACGACCATTCATGACGTTGGCCATGTTTCCTTGCCATTATTGCCCATTACTCGTACATTATTGCTCATTACTCATACGTTATTGCTCATTATTCATAAGTTACACTCATTCAACGGTCCGGCGACTCTAGGTTTCATATAGGGCTTACGTCATCCATACGTGTGCATAAGATTCAACAGCCCCGACCTATTATTCTCTTCTTAATCAGGTCGGGTTGAAAGGGTCATATGACTTCATCGGGTCGGTCTGTCGGAACGAGTAATATCTTTTCATTGCATCTACTAACAGGTAGGGTTGGTGTGCTGAGACTCACGATGCTTGGTCTGACCTCATCTCTTTTCCTCGACCGTATCTGATCTGCTGAGTCGATTCTGACTTCATAGGCTGACACGAGGCTCTGAATGCTGAGGTTGCCCTAAGAGTTTGATGTCAGACCTGACCTGAACACCGTGAGTCAATCTTCGCAAGTGCTCTAGTGCCCTCGAGCCTGACCACCTCGGTCCTGACCACCTTGGACCTGACCACCTCGAACCTGACCACATCGTACCTGTACCTCAGGCTCGGGCCCCTCTGTCTGACCTCTTATCTTCATAATGACTTGTAATTTTATCCATTAACTGCAATCTCCATTCTACCATTCATAGGGATTCTAACTTATTGGGAGCTGAAAACCACCATTAACATCTACCCCATAGTTCTCGGTATCAACTAGTTAATGAGTTGGTGTCGGGTACTATAAAAAAGATGGTGTGTATGGACTTGGAAGCCGATCTGATGTCCTCGGGCTGATACTCAATCTTGATCCAGTCCAAAATCTCAAGTGTGCTTCATCTCTCGGCAGGTACCACAACATCAAGCTTCAATGCTTCTTATGAAAATCCACGTCGGGTTCACAACCCTAATCTAACGCCTCTATTTTTGATTCATAACTTGGTCATTTCTTCCGCGTGGCCCTTTCTAATCGAAAATATTGATCAGAGCTAACCCTAGTTAGCTCGCACACTGGCTTCTCTACTTGAAGAAGCTCATCTTATGCCACCTCGGGCTGATGCATGCTCTCGACATACTGCAATCTCGGTAGGAAATGATATGCAAAGACCTTCAAAATAAAACATGGGTCATGAGGAAAGCTCACATCGAGCCATTGCACATAAAAGAGGCCTCAGCGGGACGTAATCCAGTCCCGAGTTGATAATAACATATCGGTAACAAGAGAATATTCCCTCATTGTGCCATCAACACTCAGCCATGGGGAGAAACTCTGAACCCATTCATATAAAGATAATAAGGCATCGGTGGGACGTAACCTGATCCCGAGCCATTATAAGCACTTAGCCACAAAGGAATGATCATCTTTTGTGCCGCTCAATAAGAATAAGACCTCGACATGACGTAACCTAGCCCCAACCCAACAAATCATCACGGCCTCGGTGGTACGAAAGTAAAACTGAGCCATCAAACTACTACGACATCAGCGGTATGAAAGCAGACCTGAGCCATCAAACCACTACGGCCTCGGCGGTACGAAAGTAGACCCGAGCCAACAAATTACTAGTCCTCAGCTATACGAAAGCAGACCTGAGCCTTCAAACTACCACAACCGCGGTATGAAATCAGACCCGAGCTATCAAACCACTACGGTCTCGGCGGTATGAAAGCAAACTCGAGCTAAAAAATCACTATGGCCTCGGTGGTACAAAAGCATACCCGATCTATAAAATCATTACGACCTCGACGGTACGAAAGTAGACTCGAGCGATCAGACTTTTATCCAAGACTTAACTGCGATGGAAGATTTTCAACCTTCAGAAATCTCCATGGAGACCGGAAATGGTGTTCCACTTCAAGTCATCCACCAAAAATAAAATCAAGATATAAAAAAAAGACAAACAGAATGAGGATGACTTAACACATACCCTGCACTGACCTAAAAGAAACAACATATGAGCCTGAGATAAGGTCATGCCCCATGCTACCTAAAATAATAATTTTAAACCTTACAGTCCAATATCCCAGCGAACCGAGCTACAGATCGAGGTTGTGGCAAACACAATAGGACTCTCCTCATGCTAGGCAGGCTCTGAGTCTGCAAATGGCATGAAGACCTTCAGTCATTCCCGTGCTATGCTTCTATGGATCCGAAATAGGTTGGCCAGATGCCATTTTGGATTTCTCCCTCTCCGTGTTCAACATACCCGAGGCTACAAAATCCACGGAGGCCCGTGAGCCGTACTCGTGCTATTCACCTACGACGATACCATAGTATCTCAACTGTCTTCAATCTGTGCATGTGATGATTACCAATGGGCACCAATCATCGCGCAGACTCTTTCACCGAGCGTGCTATGGATACCCGAGGCTATAAACATCATGCAGGTCTGTACGCTTAAGCTCCCCAAAGATGCAAGTCATTGGGTAGTGACGCTCCACCCCAGAGGTTTGATAATGACACCGGGAATTGGAGTGTCGTGGGGGGTTTGCGCTTTTCCTATATATCCTTCATCTCTTCATGCATTTTGAACTCCTCAAATGTGCAAGTCATTAAATATTGACGCTCTAGCCCGGGGGTTTGATAATGACACCGGGGATTGATGTTCCACGGGTTTCACATATTTCCCACATGTTATACACCTCTTTATGTACCCGATCACGAGCATTTCCCAAGAATATTAAATTTCCCTTTCCCACTTAAATAATAAACAAGCATGAATAAACAAGTTTTTATCTAAAATAATGAAAGTCTTATTCATATTTAGGAGATCTACCTCTCATCTTGCAACTCTTTGTGGGTCATTTTAATAGAGGCACTATTGAAATTATCACATCAGCATTCCAGGGCTTTTTGAGCTGGGTACCGTCCAGCCACTCCAAGTGATAGGTGCCTGACCTGGTGACATTGCTACTGGCGTTGCCTCATCCTCATGACCTCATGATCAACATACTCATTGATATAATCATTCCTTACCAGGACCTCCATCTGTTCCTGCCGGTCCTTGCAATTCTTCGTGCTATGTCCCCTTGTATTATGGTGCATACAATAAGCCATATTATTTCTCTTCTCATTTGGAAACTTCCTCGGGTTGGGTTTAGTCAGTAGGCACTTGTCCCGTATCTCCCAAGCTATTCATGCCAAAGGCCTATTGAGGGCAATATACGTCGCGTCCCCTATAATCTTGAGCTCCTGCTGGGTTGGTCTTGGTCACTTCTTTTCCTTAGCCATTTTCTCATTTTCTATTACGGCCAGCCTCTTACTACCATCAATATCTTCCCTTCTTCGACTAAGCCATACCGGAGTCTGTTCTCCCGCCGTTATTTCTTCCAGCTATTCAATCCTCTCCATCATGTCCTCCAAGAAGGCTCGAGTTCCCTCTCTTTCTATCCGCAAGTTCTCCTCCATTCTCTTCATCCACCTCGCCATTGTGTCTTCTGAAGATCTATGGTTCCCATCTCTTGTCATCACTTTAACGCGCTTGTTGCTTTTCGTACTGTTCCCCACAGACAGTGCCAACTGTTGACGGCTGATTTTCGTTCCAGGGGTAATTCGAGAAAACCACTCCTCGAAAAATCCTCCATCAACTGTGAATTTATTTGGTTTGGGGACCAAATACAAACTTAGTAAAAGATGAGAAATTATACAGATAAAATAGAGAATTTAACATGGTTCGACGGAATGGATCCAACCTCCACATCAGGCCAGGCCGACCTCCTTATATCTCGCTTACTCGCATAACCGACCTCTTATTAACTCTTACTTACAATAAGCTTTTTGCTTTCTTTTACAAGTGAAGAAACAAATTAGCCTGGAAAATTGCTTGAAAGTAGATAACCTTCATCTTTTACAATTGCTTGAAAGTAGATTTAGGAAAATTCAATTTTATAAAACTATCCAGGGTTGTGAATCTTTCCAATATCATTTTTAAAGATGAAGGTTATCTTACAGTTGTGTAATATATCGATTTATTAACCTGGAACACGAAATTATGTAAGAGCCTCTTCCGATGGTCAAATACAAATACCCAGTATAACCCAATTAATCATATTCCTATGTCAATTAAGTTATCTGAATTCATTAAGATTAAGTTCCAATTATGGCTACCCCCGCCCGACAGGTATATTCATATCCTGTAAGGAAATCTATTAAATGGTTATCTATCCTCAAGGAAGATCGTGGGCTATTAAGTCTAAGGTCTTAAACCTAAAATCCATTTTCCAAGTTCATTTTAAGTTTACCGAATCAATCTTATTAATGGCCAGTTAACAAGATGCATTAAGACTAAGGCTCAATAAATAAACCTTTATATTACCCAAATCGTAATTTAACCCCTTATAAACCGGTGATATTGGACTTCATCACAACCCTAGATAACTGGCTTAGTTACGACACATATTTACGGGTAATAAAAACTTAAATAAAATAAAAGAAATAAAGTAAATGCTGAAAGTAAATTGCTAAAAAGTAAATGACGGAAAGTAAATGCTGAAATTAAATACTGAAAATTAAATGCTGAAAAGTAAATGCTGAAAGTAAATTACTGAAAAGTAAATGCTGAAAGTAAATTACTGAAAAGTAAATGCTAAAGTAAATTGCTGAAAGTAAATTGCTGAAAAGTAAATAAAGTAAAAGTACAATAAAAGAAAATACTGAGGTAAAATGATCCACTTTTATTACTTCTATTTTAGATATCTCCCTTAATATAATATATTAACTTTGCATGATAATTACCAACCGACTAATCAGGCGGTATCCAGTTTAGTCAGGTTAAAATCAATTTAAATAATTATCAACTGACCAATATGGCGGTATCCTCGTTAAGTCAGGTTTTAACTAGTTTATATATTATAATTAAAGGAGATTAATCTAAATATTAGTAATAAAAGTTTTACCTTTTACCCCAGCAAAGGGGAGTTACCTCCTCATTACTGAAAAGTAAAAACTGAAAATTAAAGAAAGAAAAATATTGTGCGTAAAAGTAAATTGCGGAAAATAAAAACTGAAAAGTAAAGAAAAGAAAGTGCGAAAACGAAAATTAATTACTGAAAGCTGTAAATAAACAAACAAGATACAATCTTCTTAATATTCTTAAGGAATTCCTTAGAATAAAGTATGAATTTACAAATGAAATGGCTTGGTATTTATAGGCAAAATTTTGCCTCCATCAAATCATCCATCAAATGCTCCACCAAATCCATTATTAATTGCTCCACTAATTACTCCACCAAATCCATTATTAATTGCTCCACTAATTGCTATCATGTTTGGTGGTGATTTGATAATTTTTATTATTTATTTATTAATTTATTTTTTGCTTTGAAAATGACTTTAATAATTACACATAACACACTTCCGGATGTTTCATCAATTTCGGTCATGAAATATTCAGAATTCGAAATTATTTTGTCTTTAAAGGTTGTAGATCTTTAAGTATTCTTTAATCTGGAACTTGAATTAGCTAAATCCGATATCGGAGTAAAAATTTATGCCTAAAATACGACAGATGCGCAAAATTGGAATTTTCAAAACTGCACTTCGTTAAAACGCCATTTCAAGTTTCCAATCTCCAAAATTAATATGTCAAATCCAATATTTGCCCTTATTTGACCCACATTTCGTCCTAAATGATTTCATTGAGTCCCAATATTATTTTATCTGTAAAATAAACTAAAACATATCAAAACATTCATCAAACCCGAGAAACTAAATAAAATATCAAGTAAAAGGGGCGGTAAATATTGATATATTTTCCGCTCATCAAGGACATCAGACGGATATATATTATCTCAAACTCATTATATTGAGAAAATACTTGATAAATATATCAAAGGGGATCTAAATGTGGCTAGAACTCATGTGGACCTAACTCTTCATCTATCAAAGAATACTGGCTCAAACGTATCGCAATTAGAGTATTCGAGAATCATCGGAAGTCTGATGTATCTCACGAATTGCACACGACCTGATATTAGGGATAGCAAAAATCCCCACGGGGGCCCGAGGCATTAGGGGCGGGTATTTAACGAGCTTTTTTAAAAACGGGTCCGGTGCGGGTATAATTTTTAATACCCGTTAGATATACTGGCCGGGTATGGGTATAAGACTCTCTAACCCGTACCCGCTCAATAAACCCGTTTGAATTTGGCTTTTTAATAATTAATTTTTTTAATCAAAAAAATTAATTACTTATTAAATAAAAATTGGAAAAACATATTTTATTTGTTCAATTTAATATAATATTTTTCTCTTTTCTTTTTTGAAGATGAGATTTCTATCAATATTAATTAATTAATTCATTTCATTTTATTTTAAAGATGAGATTTCCGCATCAACAATATTTATTTGGCAATTATGTATTTTTCTTCTTTATTTATTTGGTAATTATGTATTTTTCTTCTTTATTTAAGTACTAAAGTAAATTTAAACCTACGGTTGTTAATTCAATATTTTTATTTTATATCTATTTGTTCCAACAATTTTTTAATTGATTCTTTTTTTATAAAAAAATAGAGATAAAAAAATTAATAAATAAAAAGGGATAAGGATAAGGGATGGGGACGGGTATATCTTTTTCTATACGGGGAATCCTCGACCCGTACCCGCACGAGTGACGGGCCGGGATCGGGGATATTATATATCACGCGGGTACGGGTACGGGTATTGACATCCCCGTCTTATACCCGGCCCGTTGCCATCCCTACCTGATATCACTCAAGCTGTGAATAGGCTTATCAAATATACGAGTAATCCATGGCATAACCACTGGAGAGCCATAGTAAGAATTTTGAGGTATCTGAGAGAAACTTCAAAATATGGGCTATATTACGAGAGATATCCTGCTGTACTAGAGGGATACATCGATGCTAACTGGATATCTGATACGGTGGATTCCAAATCTACGAGTGGATTTGTTTTCACACTTGGTAATGCAGCCGTGTCATGGAAATCCTCGAGGCAAATATGTATTGTCCGGTCTACTATGGAATCCGAGTTCATAGCGTTAGACAAAACAGCGGAAGAAGCAGAATGGCTTAGAAACTTCTTGGAGGATATTCCTAGTTGGCCCAAACCGGTGCCAGCGATTAACATACATTGTGATAGCCAATCGGCTATTGGGAGAGCCCAAAATACAATGTATAATGGTAAGTCTCGACACATACGTCGGAGACATAATACCATACGTCAACTGCTCTCAAGTGGCATAATAACGATCGATTATGTTAAGTCGAAGGGAAACCTAGCGGATTCACTAACTAAAGGTTTACCTCGAGAGCAAGTTGAGAAGTCATCGAGGGGAATGGGCTTGAAGCCTATAAATTAATAAATGTCACTGTGGAAACCCAACTTAGCTGACTGGAGATCCCAATATCTAGGTTTAAAAGGGACAACTGAAACTTTGTGCAATTCAAAACAAGCACTAAAGAGTTTTGTACTATTTCCCATTCCGATAATGACGCTGAGTGCTGTCTGTCATTGGTTAGGATAAGCTAAGGCTTTTAATGATCACCATATTAGGAAATGAGTCCTAATGAGGGTAAAGACAGATTAATTCTTGATGATCTCCTATTTCAAGTAAGAAGTGAGGCTGTTTCCATGGGAAATTTTAAAGGCGAGTTACCTTAAAGTACTTGATGAATCCAGGACCGTTGTTCAGGGCCAAAATGAACTCAACCGTAGAACTGGAAAATGGTCGACTAAAGCTGTGTGTTGGCAATTGTCATAGTTTACACCAACGGCAGAACAGTTCAAGACTATGAGTCATTGGTTTGCCTAGTAAATCCGATTGTCATTCACTAGGAAAGGTTCAAGGTGAAAGCTACCTATTTCGATGCAGCTTTAGTTCATGATAACTCTCTCAAGTGTCTACATGAGTATTTGAAGAATTGTGGGGGATTGTTGGAAATTCTTCTAATATTCATGAAAAAAGTGTATATGTCTTTTTGGATGCTATGGGTGTATGAGAGGGGTACAACCCTTTGGAGGGTTGCACCCCACCCCAAGGGGTACCCTGTTGGCACCCATCCATGCCTTTATAAAGGAGGCTCTATGTCCAATTAAAATATACATAAGACAATCTGAATTTAAGAGTCAAGTTTTCCATTTGTTTTGAGAGAGAGTTCCACCATAATCCAAGTTCAAATACTTGTTAAGGAGTGCTCCTTAAACAAGAAGCAACCAAGTTATCATGGGAGAAAATTGGTCAATTCGAATCCGTGAAGCACCATAGACAGAGGCTAATAAGTTCTTAAGGACAGAGGATTATCTCGACTTGGATTCATCAGGTTTTTCTGGTTTCTATGTTTTAGGGTTTTGCATGTAATGTAGATATAGTTTTCTGGTTTTGTCCTTTGATTTGGTTGAAGCATGTTGATTTGTTGTTTAATGACACCATTTGAACCACAGTTTCATGTTGACGTGAATATATATAAGTAGATATATGATTGCACGTTGATGATTATTCATGCAAATTAAGTTTGCTTCAAAAACAGTGTTCTCTCACTCTCTCTTGAAATAGTTCCAATTTGTTACTAAAAAGATCAACATCCTAGAAAAGAAAAAGGTTTTTTTTGTTCTTAAAAGTGGGAACGATTTGTTCGTAGAAAAGTACTAATGTGCCAACTAGAGGTGCAATGCTTGGTGCACTACTGCAAGAGAAAAATCAAAGAGGATATTCAAAAAGGGTCAAGAAAAATAATAAACTCATCAAAATATGTTTTACTATTAGTAAATATTATTTATGTTGATAAATAAAATATTTATTGTATACATGTTAGAACTAATAGAGATTTAGTAGTATATTTGTTTACATTAACAACAATATAACCATGATCCTTAAAATGGTTTTGAAAGAAAATTTTAAATTCCAGTCACATGAATACTTCCGCGCTAACCCCAAAACTTTATACATTTGTGGGTAGATTCAGTAGTTTGTGAGTGGTCCAACAATTCCCCGGATGATTGAAGCATTTTAGAAAACATCATCTTTAGGACATGTCCATGGACTTGGGTTGCAGATGTAAGAAGGCACCATGCTGTGCTGAAGTAGACAACTTTCTGAGAGCTGTGCTTCAGGAATCTTTTTCCTTGCACTAATTTCTAACAGTTATGCTTCTCTTTCAACATTGTGCTACTTTGGATTATCCCCATATTTTGTTTTGTTTTTGCATCACATTTGTTGACTTTTACAGAATAGAGCACATCTTGGGCATATGCAAATATCAGTAAGTCATGCATATTAATTGAGTTCACATATAATTGTATGGAAAACCATATTTCTTTTTAGTAAAATAAGATGCGACATCCCACATTGTTTGCGACTGATGTTGAAAATGTGCTTAACCACTCTAATTAGATACGTTTTGGGCAGGCTTAGACCCATATCGGAAATAAAATCTTGAAGGTCAGAATTTTAAAATTGGATCACCCTTGTGCCGTCAAAGAGGATCGCTAGTTGAGCCATCCTTGGGCTGCCAAATAGGATTGCTAGTTGGGTTTTAGCCGATGTCAAAAATAAATCTTAAGAGGTCAAAATTTTAGAATTGGATCGTACTGTACTAAACAGCCGAAGAGATAAAAACTAGTTAGGCTATACTTTACATAATAGCACTCCAATAAAGTAAAATCATCTCATTTATTACCATTGAGGGGAAACAAGATGCCGGCATATAACCAGTTTAAAATTTTTGTTACTAGTGATTGTCTCTTCTGTCCTAACATTGTCCTGTGTCGCCATTGAACTTGTCCCAAATTAAAGATTGGAGTAAAATATGGAATGAAAAAGATTGAAAGGATGTGAAGCAAGATAGCTATGTTGATAATAAAACTTGTAATGAACCAAAATATTTTTAAAAAAAAGACAACATGTAACTTGCAAGCTAGCAGTATGGGCAATATGCTTTGCCAGTCGATGTCAGTTGTTGTGATGTTTGTGCTCAACACAACGTGACAGTCACATTGATTCTGATGATTCTGTACTAATTAGCTTATGGCCATAATCAAAATTACCAATTTAATTAGCTGATAAAAGTAAATGAAGAACAAAGAAAATGGTTACATGAATCATGATAGTGTTCCCCAAATTTCTGCGGTTTTTCAGTTTTGAACCAGATTTTTATTTGGTTCGTTCTCCCTCCATACACGTTCAGATTTTATATATAATATGCTATTGGACAGCTAATTCAAAGAGCTTTCCAATGGTACCAAATTTACAGAAAATTAAGCACAAGCATGGAAAATACGAGCAAAAAAGGATGTATGAGTTTCTAGCTAGGGTTTTATTTTTCTCGTATATCAAATAGAGCTCCAGATATAATTTATTATTTATTATAGTCCTAAATTTTTTTATCGTCTTTTTATAAAAATACCCGGCCAAATTTAGTATTTTTGTCAGTCTTAACTTTTCAAAATTTTTAGACTAAGTTATAAAAAATTTTAAGTTTTAGGGCTAAATTGTAAATATTTTATGGACTAAAATAGAAAATCTCTTAAATTTGGATCAAATCAAAATTTTGTGAAACTTTAGAGGACCTAATAATCTTTTCCAATGGACTAACACATGTTAGTTAACGAGAGACTGACATGTGTCATCATATATGGGTGACATGTGACATCACGTGGCTCAATCAATATGTGACATGTGGCACTCATTCGTCTTCAAATTTGGGATTTTCCCCTTATTTTCAGATACACTCTCTCTCGCCTCACTCACTCTTTCTCTCTCATGGGGCCACGACTGTCCCGCCATCACCACCATCATAATTTAATAAACATGTTTTATTTTTATAAATGTATGTATAGTAAAAATTAAAACGAAACAAACCTAAATTAGGAATAAAATTAAAATTCGATAAATTTAAAATTAGTATATATAGAATCCAATTGTGGCGCACATCATGTTTTTATATTGCCTCGTATGTAATTTACTTATGTGGAGTTCCAATATGACACACATTATAGACTCATGTTGTCTTGTTGTGGCAATTATTATGCGGCCTCGAGTGGCTCTATTTGGACAGTGATGACGTGTCATTAGTTGTGGCACTTGTTTATGTGGCTCCGTTGTAGTACTTATTTACGCGGCCATGGGTTTATTTAAAATGACTAATTATTATTAATGATGCATATTTTAGTTATGCTTGTGTATATGTATGAATTATAAATTTCTCCCAAATTCACATTATAGATAATTATTTTTATTGAACATAAATATATTTATATATCTTACTAACCATGTATGGTTTTTGAAAAACTAATTAATGTGAGTTATTTAAGTATGATTTTTGTAAAATTAATTAAGGTGAGTTATTTAATCTTTATTGAGCGCGTGGTTTTGCTCACCCTTTAATATCAACCATCTAGGCAGAGCTTGGAGTAAATTGGAAAGTGAGGAGCGTGGTTGATTCTTCGAGAACTTTGGATCGTGTTGAGTGGACTCCATTCTCTAATCGTTTGTGGTACGTTTTCAGAGTTACTTGATTTGTATTTTAAAATATTAGACAAATGGCGCATGTTGAAAAGTCAGACCATTATTTGATTTTTAATTATTTAATCGAAACAAGTGATCTCATTAATTGTGAGTATGTTTTAATATTTTTCTACCTGATTTTACATTTTACTTTGTGTTTTAAAGTTCATGGGGCATGTTTTGATTCTTTAATTGATTTTCTTTAAACTTTTAATCATTTTATTTGTATTATTTATCTAAAAGTCACTCACCCGATTTTTAGGTCGTGATATTTATACATTATTGTGTGATTATAAATCATATTTCATGCTCTCAAAAATGAATAATTCATTACATGCCATTAACACTTCCAAGTGCGGAAAACACATTTAACAAAGAACATGCAATAAATTCAAGCTTTCTATAACAAAAACATAGCATAATTAACCTTTCTAGCTCCAGATATCAATATTTATTTTGAAAGCATGAATCAACATAAAATTTTTAAATTCAAAATTTAGGCACATACCCAAATTTGAATCAACCAAAGTTATGCCATAATCCTTTTTCATGAGTCTTGTACATCACTAAAAAGTGATCTTTGAATGCACTCGTTGTTTTTCTCCACATATGCCTGTTGTAAATTCCTCAAAATTCATTAAATATGAGATGTATATGGATATGTATGTTATTGGAATTCCCTAGGGGTGTATGGGAGGTTGCAATCCTTGGAGGGTTGCAACCCACCCCAAGGGGTGCCCTATTGGCACCCCTCCATGCCTTATATAAGAAGGCTTTAATTCCAATATTAGACATATAGAAAAAGACATATTCAGAAAGACACCAACTTTAAAGGCATTTATGTTTTCCTTATTTTGAGAGAGATTCACCATTGATTCCAAGTTCGCATACTTGTTAAGGAGTGCACCTTGAACAAGAAGAATCCAAGTAATCCTGGGAGAACGTTGGCAAAACGAATCCGTAAAGCACCTGTGACGGAGCCAATAAGTTCTTAAGGACAGAGATCATCTCGACTTGGACAACTCTGTATTCTCCATTTTCTGGTTTGTTTGAAGATTTTCTGGTTTTAGGGTTTCATGCATCTAGATCTACTTTTGCTGTTTTGATCTGTTTGTTTGCAAGTTATATTACTGTTTGATGACACTAAATTTAACCAACAATGCCGAATTGCTCTGCTCATTGTTTTAAGAAATAAAAAGGAGAAAAAAAAATCATCAATACATCATAGCACAAGGGAATGAGAAATTAACAAATTGTTGATGGTGCTTACTTTCCCTTAAAGAGTGCAACATACGATCGAAATACAGAAGTAAAGGAAAGAAGTGACTATCCTGCTAGTTGAAGGATATAATTTATGCTTAATTGCCTTGTGTTGGGTGGTTTCTTTTGTGTTATTAGTTTGATGAGGCTTGGTGGTGCAGAGCTTAGGATCTTACCTTGAGGTCCTGAGTTCGAATTCAGGAAGTGTATTTCTTGTAAGAGTCTGGGACAGCCGATGATTTTGTCTGCTCCGCTTAGGCCCGAAAGAGGTGGTTTGGCGTTGAGATTTTCAACGATTTCAAAAAAAAAAAGATTACAATCTTTCAGTATAGCAACTGATACTAGCTTGCTGCCATTGACATGGTGGACGTTAATGTTGGTTATATGCCCTAGATCCAGTAGGGATAAATATGTAATTTTATATTATTGCATTGATTAATAAAATTTGGCAGTTTATTTATAAATATTGTCCATAAGTAATTTTGACTATTTGTAAAATAAAGTCCTTATAATGACGATTACAGAAATTAACTTAGTTTAATTTATAAGATCCAATCATCCCGATCGTAGGATTATCAACGCAAGACATTGATAGATTCAGTTTAGATCGGCATATGTTATGTATGCTTCCTTATCGAATGAAGGTAGCTGATCTCATAAGCTACTAGTGAAAGTGTTCACTTAGTCTAACATATGGATGTTTGTTGGAGAATAAGTACATCGAACTGACCCGCTTGAGAACCCATATGGAGTGTTATCCACATGTTTATGAGATTTCTCTTTGTAACGATAGTATGAATGATCCTTAGACTTGAGATCTCCATGGCATCTTGTATGTGGATCATATATGCTTTGACATTACATCTCTGTAGTTCATAGCGAGATTGTGTATAGGGTAATGATTGGACAATATGAAAAGCGTACGAAGATAGTGAGTGATCAATAAAAGATTCACCGCTCTGGATAACATAGAGTCGATATCCCAAGAGACGCGATTTGACATAATTGATAATATAAGTCCATGGCTATGGCGAGTTCTGAAAGGAGTTTCATAAACTCTGTATATATATTATCAGCTTAAGTCAATGTTCTAATAGCCATGATTTAATAGAGTAGACATTTTCCATACTCTAAAATCGTTGGCGGGATATGTATGAGGCGAAATGATTGAATTATACGGTAATCATATACGAAATAGATTTCACTAAAGTTAGTATTGTTTCTTAATTAGGGGTCATTATGCATTGCTAGATACCGCTCTTGATCTACGGAAATTAGTTAATTAAAGAGTTAATTGAAGATAAATTAATTAGATTAATTTATCGAGACTTATGAAGTCTATAACTATCTCCATTGCCAACATAAGAAAGAACCTAATGGGTCACACACTTTAAAGTATTGTGGAGTTAATGATAAATTATGTAGATTTAAGTTTTATGACTTAAATGTTAAGTTCTTAAACTTTGGGGTAAATTCATAATTTTAGAAATTATGGATAAAAAATGGAATTCTGAAAATTTTAGGACCAAGGTGCAAATTTGGATATTAAGGGCTATTTCATAATTTCAAAAGTGCATGGGTCTATTTGTAATTTTCAAAAGTATAAGGGCTGAAATATAATTTAGGAAAGTGTTTGTATTAAATTATAATTTCAGATTTATAGTATTCTAATTTGATTAGAATTGATAATTTTATTTAATTAATTTAATTAAAAAAAATAGGATAATGATTGTTTATTTAGGATGGATTAAAATTCATATTTGATTATGATTAAATCTTATCCTATTAATTCTAATTTGATTGGAATTAAAACAACTCAAATCAAAAGCCTATAAATTAACCCTTTTGCCATTAACTTTATACACAACAAATTGAAAAAAAAATTGAAGCAAAATTTGAAAAGGAATTTACGTGAGAAGAAAGAAATTTAAAAAAAAAATTGATTTTTCTTTAAGTAAAATTTCTTTTATTCCCAATATTTCATAAACCCCAAAACAAGTCTCTTTTCTTAAGCTAGCACCAAAGAAAAGACACTTACATAATATTGGATTTGAGAAATCCAAAATCTTTAACTCTCTGCTTTGTGTGGATACCATTGGAGGCCAAACGTGTGGGTGACTCTGAAGAATTCACGAGGATCGCTTAAAGATTTAAGATACGGTTTTATTTATGTTTCATAAATAAATATTATCATGAAGCATGAAAAATAGTAATGACCTTGGATTGGTAATTTATGTTTAAAATTGAAAAAATTTTAATTTTCCGCCACATATTTTATGCTAGATTACCTAGTGGCATCAGTAGCCTAAATTAATTTGCATGCTTTTGATATGATTTTATGTATATTGTTAAGATTATGTTAAATTTATGCGGCATGATTAATTTGAGATTAATTGAAATTTGATTTAATTAAGAATTAAATCAGATTATTAAGTTAATTCTTATATATATATATATATATATATATATATATATATATATATAATATATATATATATATATATAGCACTACAGTATTTAAGACAGCACGACAAGGACAAAAGGGTAAATTTTCCCTGGTGGACTCCGCATGAAGACCGACCACATCATATGAAGGCTGACCACATCATATGAAGGCCGACCACTTTGGTTCGGGTGACCGATCACTATAGGTCGGCAGAAACATTCTCAGCATAACAGATTAACATGACCGACCTCACGAAGCCGACCAGATAACGAGGTGTGTCCAGGAAGATAGAGCATCCTATTTTCTCGGTAATGAGACAAATCATCCTACTTTCACGGGAGAATTGATGAAATTAGTATCTTGATAGGACAAAGAAGTAAAGGTAGTTTGAAATTAGGAAAACTTGTGGCAGAAGAAGTTGATTCAATAGGAACCCTTGAAAGAGAAGGAGTCTGACTCCCGCTTTATTATAAATAGGAGGGCAGAGCATGTGTAAAAGGCATCTGAAAATCATCAGAAGAGTGAGAGATAAAAGTTCCAATTTGTAAGAGCGAAGGAGAGGTCTGAGAGGTATATTTGAGTAATAAAAAGAGCACCACCCTGTTCTTGTCCGTGGACGTAGGTCGGATCCCAAAAATCCACCGAACCACGTTAAATCGCCTTGTCTGATTGGTATATTTTTCTTGTTTTCCGCTAAATTTGCTTTTGGTTCCCTATAACCAAACAAATTCACAGTTGAAGGAGGATTCCCTCGGAGGTGATATTCCTATATTACCCTGAGACCAAAATCCACCGTCAACAGTTGGCGCCGTCTGTGGGGAACTTCAACAAAAAGCAACTCGCGTGATAAGACAAATGGCGGAAGACGGAGATCACCAACCAGGAGGTCCGGCAATAGACTGGATGAAAAGAATGGAAGATAGCATGAGAACTGTGATGGAACGACTAGAAAGAATGGGAGGAGCGGACAACGAGAAACCAGAAACCGGGGCCGGCCAGAAGAAAAAAGAAGGGAAAAAGGGAAAAGAGTAGCAGATGTAAGCGATGACGAGGAACCCAGAAAAAGAGGCCCTTATGGGGTAAGATCTGAAGTGGTAGGAAGAGAACCACGATCAGAAGACACATGGGAAGAAGAGGAGGAACAAACACCCGATCCCTCCTCCGACAGTTTTTACAACTCCAAAAGGGAAGATAGAAAGTACAACGAAGACATGCAGAGACCTCCGAGCTCATGGACGCCACACCCGGAACGACAGACGAACAGAAGGACACAGAAGGCGACACGGGGGACAGCCCATGGAAAAATCTTGGTTAAGAAAAGAGATGACCAGATGGGGAGAAGGCCTCAAGATCGGCGCAGGAGACACCGGAGGCGAGGAAGAGAGGTCTCCCCTTACGGAAGAGATAAAAACAGCACAGTTCCCAAAGCGGTTTAACATGCCGACCATAGCGCCATACAAAGGCCACTCCGACCCAAAATCCCACATTGAGAATTTTGTCCTCCTGATGGAAGTACAGGGGGTAACGGGCGACACCGTATGCAAAGTATTTCCCTTAACTTTGGGTGGACCTGCCATCCTATGGTATAGAAGTCTGGCCCCGGGGAGCATCCAGAGCTTCTCCCAGCTTAAAAAATCATTCATCCGACACTTCAAAGGAGCCTGCACCCCTAAAAAGACAGTAGGAGAACTAAGGCTCATGAAACAGGGAGATGACGAAACACTAAAGAGCTTCATTGAAAGGTACCACAACACCGTACTCGAGGTCGGAGGATACGAATCCCAAGAGGCCCTGGAAAGTCTGAAAGGAGCCCTAAGGGTCGGGAAACTATGGACCCATCTGAGAATCCATGAAACACCAGACTACGCTGCCGCACTGGAGATAGCAAGGAAGTACGTCCTGCTAGAAAGCGAAGAAAAAGTATCCCGGAGGGGGACAACCACCAGAGAAAGGGTGACAAGGAGGGAAGACCACCGGCGACCGGAAAGAGAATTCCGGAAGTTCAATCCAAGACCCAAAGAATTCAAACCAATGACACAGAAGGATCAAGGAAAGAGGCCCACAACTCAGGTAAACCACGTGGTTCGAGAGGAGGCATACATCCCTTTGAGCAAACCGCCAGGAGAAATCATCATGGAGATACGGGAGAAAGGCCTCTTAATAGAACCCGACCTCAGAAGGTTTCCCCCAGACAGAAAAAACAAAAGGTCCTACTGCCTACACCACAATCTAAAAGGGCACACAACCGATGAGTGCAAGGATCTGCGGGAACAAATGGAGGACCTGGCCCGGAACGGGTACCTGAACAATTACATCGACCACGAAATCATGGCCGCCAGACAAAGGGCAAGGAATCGAGGGGTAAACGTCATCGCAGGAGGAGCAACGCTGGCCGGGGACTCTAACCGGTCAAGAAAGAATTACAGCCGAGCACGGGGACAGAGGTGCTGAAAACAGAAAAAATCCCAAACCCCCAAGGAAATCGGTCAACACCCATTATGTTCACCGATGAAGACGCTCAGGGGGTAAGTTTCCCCCACGATGACGCACTGATAATCAAAGCAACGATCGGCGGCGCAGAAGTGGACCGAATCCTGGTGGATCCGGGAGCGCAGTAGACATAATTTCCAAAGAGACTTGGAGGACCTAGGGGTAGAATGCACGCCCTAACCAAAGACAGCACCCCCCTGTACGGATTCGGGGGTTCGACGGTCATCCCCCTGGGAAAAATTCAGTTAGCAGTGACGATCGGGACTGCCCCCAAAACCCAAACAATCATGATAAACTTCACCGCAGTAGACTGCATGAGCAGTTATCAAGTCATTGTCGGCCGCCCCTTCATGATGAAAACCAAGGCCGCAATGTCCTGTCATTACTTGAAATTGAAGTTCCCCACACGGGAAGGGATCGGAATCGTATGCGGAAGCCAGAAAAAAGCCCGCAGCTGTTTTGCCACTTTCTCACGAGAAACCCTCTGCGTAGAAAAAGGCACCAAGAAGAGACAGAGAGACGAGGATGACAAGAATACAAGGAAAGACCCTGCTCCTCGGCCCGATAAAACTGCACGGCTCGGATCAGCCGAAGAGTTGGAAGAAGTAAAACTGTTCGGGCCAGAGAAGAACATAAAAATAGGAGGAAGTCTAGACAAAGCCCTAAGAAAAGACTTGTTGGAATGTCTACAGGAGTACCCCGACGTTTTTGCATGGGGACACGATGACATGCCCGGAATCGACCCAAAATTCATAAGCCACCGCTTAGCAGTGAACCCATTACACAAGCCAGTAAAACAGAAGAGGAGAATATTCAACCAGGAGCGGTGCGGAGCAATAACAACCGAGGTGGAAAAATTGCTGAAAGCCGGCTTTATCCGGGAAGTAAAATACCCAGAATGGGTGTCCAACGTGGTACTGGTGAAAAAGTCTAACGGAAAGTGGAGAATGTGCGTAGATTTCACCGACCTCAACAAAGCATGTCCAAAAGACAGCTTTCCCCTCCCAATATAGACCAACTGGTAGATACAACAGCCTGCCAAGGGCTGCTAAGCTTCATGGACGCCTTCTCGGGATACAATCAAGTCAGATGCACCCTGCGGATGAGGAGAAGACCACCTTTATTATTACCGACCAAGGGCTATACTGCTATAAAGTAATGCCTTTCGGATTGAAGAATGCAGGGGCGACTTTCCAGAGACTGGTGAACAAAGTCTTCAAACCACTCATCGGCACGACCATGCTGGTATATGTCGACGACATGATAACAATGTCCAAGGAACCAAGAGCCATGTAGCCGACCTGAAGAAAACTTTCGAACTCCTGAGGAAACACAGTTTAAAGCTCAACCCAGAGAAGTGTGCATTCGGGGTAGCCTCGGGAAAATTCCTGGGCTACATGGTAAGTTCACGAGGCATTGAAGCAAACCCGCAAAAGATACAGGCCGTGCTAGACCTGAAGTCTCCCCGGACAGTTAAGGAAGTGCAAAGCCTTACAGGAAGAATCGCCGCACTCAACCGGTTCATCTCACGAGCAACCGACAAGTGCCATCATTTCTTCAAAGTCATCAAAAAAGCTCAAAAAGGGGTCGACTGGACACCCGAGTGCGAAGAAGCCTTCCAGCACCTAAAACAATACCTGGCACAGCCCCCTCTCCTAGCCAAACCCCTCCCAGGGGAGACGCTGTATCTATACCTGGCCGTCTCAAAACACGCAGTAAGCTCGGCACTGGTACAAGAGACCGACCACGTCCAGAAACCAGTTTACTACGTCAGTAAAGCCCTGCTGGACGCAGAAACTCGATACCCCATACACGAACTCGTCGCCCTATCCCTGGTCACCACAGCTCGGAAGTTACGACCCTACTTTCAAGCCCATCCAATCAAGTATACACGGATTTTCCCCTAAGAGACAAATCTTGCAGAAACCAGAGGCCTCAGGGAGGCTGATGAAGTGGTCAGTGGAAATAAGCGAGCACGACATCTCCTACCTCCCAAGAACAGCAATAAAAGGGCAGGCCTTAGCAGACTTCATAGCAGAGCTCACAGAACCGCAGGTCTTAGCCGTAGAAGAAGACAGGTGGGAAATGTCTGTAGACGGGTCCGCAAGCTCGCACGGCTACGGAGCAGGGGTAGCACTAAAAAGTGAAAAGGGAGAAGAAATACTGCTCGCCCTCAAATTCGCCTTCAAAACTACAAACAATGAAGCAGAGTACGAGGCGATACTGGCCGGACTAAGGCTGTGTACGGTAGTAGGAGTCCGCAATGTAGTGATCAGGAGTGATTCTCAGCTAGCAATACAACAGCTGAAAGGAGACTTTCAAGCCAGAGAACCAGCCATGGTAGCTTACCTAGCCGAAGTAAAAAAGTGGGTGGAAAAAGTAGGAAGCGTATTCTTCGAACAGGTCGGACGAGAAGACAACTGCGAAGCAGATTCCCTGGCCAGGCTTGCCTCTTCAATGAAGACAGAAAACCCCAGGGTAATCCCTCTTATATACCTCCAAGAAAGAAGCATAAGGGAGACAGAGGTAGATGTACTAGAAGAAGAAGACAAAGATTCATGGATGCAACCGATCAGGAGGTACCTGGAAACAGGAGAGGCCCCAACAGATAAAAAGGAGGCCAGGAAGCTGAAGTTCAAAAGCACCAAGTTTTCCCTAATCGGGGGAGTACTCTACCGGAGAGGATACACCGTACCCCTCCTAAGATGCTTAGCACCAGAAGAAGCAGACTACGTGCTCAGGGAGATACACGCCGGCATCTGCGGAAGTCACGCCGGGGGAAGATCAATCGCCTTCAAAGCCTTAAGGCAAGGATTTTACTGGCCAACCATGCACGAGGATGGCGTGAAGATAGCACGGAAATGCGAGGGATGCCAAAAGAATGCCAACCTCCACCATCACCGGCAGAGCAGCTGACCACCATATCCAGCCCCTGGCCCTTCGCACAGTGGGGGCTAGACATTATAGGGCCGATGCCAAAAGGACGAGGTCAGGCGAAATATGCAATCGTGGCCATAGACTACTTTACCAAATGGGTAGAAGCAGAACCATTGTCCACCATCTCGGAAAAGAAAGCCACGGAGTTCCTGAAGAGAAATATAATTTGCCGGTTCGGAATACCCCAGGCAATCATCACCGACAACGGAAAGCAATTCGACAGCAGGGGATTCAGAAAACTTTGTGAAGACCTCCAGATAACCTTAAAATTCGCCTCGCCGGCCCATCCCAAGTCGAACGGGCAGGTTGAAGCCACCAATAAAACCATCAAGTCAAACCTGAAAGCTCGGCTCGGATCAAGCAAAAGCCTATGGGTCGAGGAGCTACCAGAGGTACTGTGGGCACACCGAACGACCTTCAAGGACTCAACAGGAGAGACACCCTTCTCCCTATCATACGGATGTGAGGCCGTCATCCCGGCAGAAATCGGAATATCAACCCACCGGGTCCGTCACTTTGAAAACGAACGGAACGAAGAACTTATCAAAAATCACCTCGACCTGATCGAAGAAAGAAGAGAGCAGTCAGCAGTAAGAGCAGCCATCTACCAACAGAGAATGGCCCGATTCTACAATAAGAGAGTTCGGACCCGCTCCTTCCTGCCAGGCGATCTAGTGCTAAGAAAAGTGACTCTGAACACCCGACGACCTGAAGAGGGTTCGTTAGGTGCCAAGTGGGAGGGACCTTACAAGATCACTGAGATAGTAAGACCAGGGGCCTACATACTGGGGCGTCTGGACGGCAAGAGATTAAAGAAACCATGGAACGCCGAGATGTTACGAAAGTACTTCCCGTGAAGATCAACTTTCCTTTCTTCTATTTCCTTTTTTGCAGAAACCGGACAAAACACCGAACCAGAACAACTGTTGTAAAAAGGGCGGTCCGCCCCCAAACATGAATAAAAATTCCTTCTTTGACGAAATCTTTTAAATTTGAAAAACGACGGATCAGGGCCGGATTTCGTTCCGCTGAGGCCGCTTGTTTACTCAGCTCGGGGTCGGGCGATGTCCCACCGAGTCTGTCTTTGGACTGGGGACGTAACATTCCCCCAGGGCCAAGTGATTGAAACAGCTCGGGGTCGGGCGATGTCCCACCGAGTCTGCCTTTGGACTGGGGACGTAACATTCCCCCAGGGCCAAGTGATCCTACAGCTCGGGGTCGGGCGATGTCCCACCGAGTCTGTCTTTGGACTGGGGACGTAACATTCCCCCAGGGCCAAGTGATTGAAACAGCTCGGGGTCGGGCGATGTCCCACCGAGTCTGCCCTTTGGACTGGGGACGTAACATTCCCCCAGGGCCAAGTGATTGAAACAGCTCGGGGTCGGGCGATGTCCCACCGAGTCTGCCTTTGGACTGGGGACGTAACATTCCCCCAGGGCCAAGTGATTGAAACAGCTCGGGGTCGGGCGATGTCCCACCGAGTCTGCCCTTTGGACTGGGGACGTAACATTCCCCCAGGACCAAGTGATTCCTACAGCTCGGGGTCGGGCGATGTCCCACCGAGTCTGTCTTCGGACTGGGGACGTAACATTCCCCCAGGGCCAAGTGATTGAAACAGCTCGGGGTCGGGCGATGTCCCACCGAGTCTGCCCTTTGGACTGGGGACGTAACATTCCCCCAGGGCCAAGTGATTGAAACAGCTCGGGGTCGGGCGATGTCCCACCGAGTCTGCCCTTTGGACTGGGGACGTAACATTCCCCCAGGACCAAGTGATTCCTACAGCTCGGGGTCGGGCGATGTCCCACCGAGTCTGTCTTTGGACTGGGGACGTAACATTCCCCCAGGGCCAAGTGATTGAAACAGCTCGGGGTCGGGCGATGTCCCACCGAGTCTGCCTTTGGACTGGGGACGTAACATTCCCCCAGGACCAAGTGATTCCTACAGCTCGGGGTCGGGCGATGTCCCACCGAGTCTGTCTTGGACTGGGGACGTAACATTCCCCCAGGGCCAAGTGATTGAAACAGCTCGGGGTCGGGCAACGTCCCACCAAGTCTGCTTTAGACTGGGGACGTAACATTCCCCCAGGACATTGAAATAACTCGGGGTCGGGTTACGTCCCACCGAATCAACCGCTTTGGTCTGGGGAGGTAACATTCCCCCAGAAACCAAGTCGTCGCCCAGCTCGAGACAAGCTACGCCCCACCAAGTCAGCTCTGCGAACCGGGGACATAACATTCCCCCGGTCCAATGCCTTACTCTTCCCGGGGTCAATCCAGACCCCTCTAACTCGTGCTGACCCCTGATGGGCTTTAAAAATTGCAAGGATGGCAAGGAGCATAAAAGGAGAAGAAAAAGAAGAAGGAAATAAATAGATATAAAAGCATAAATGTATATGAATACAAGATTGTAATATTATTACAAAAAAAAAAGGTTTAAAGTGTACATAGGGCCCCGGTAGGGTTACCCTTTCTCATTCATCCCGCGCAGGGGCAGGAACTTCTTCCTCAGTTGGCTCAAATGGTAGAAGGGGCGGCTCGGCATCAAGAGGAGGAGCTGCGGCTTCAGCATCAGGAGGAGGAGCTGCGGCTTCGGCATCAGGAGGAGGGATCTCAAGGCAGTCCTCGTCCACGACAGGAACCCCCGATCCTTCTTCAGGAGGAACCTCGGGAGCCGGAACGACCGAGATGGGGGCGGGATCCATCACCTCCTCAGGTGGAGGAGGGATCCACTTTCGAAACTCTTCCTCGGAAATGTCCCCCTTGCAGTAACTGATGGCCGCATAGATAGGGTCCATATTCAGGCTCGGCAGCACCATCGGTATCATCTCGGCACAGTCGCCAACTCCCTCGAGACGGATGGCCTCCTTCTCGGCCTCAGATCAGCTTCTCTCTTTTCCAGCTCGATCTCTCTCTCCTCGAGATCAATCTCCCTCTCTCGAGCTCAGTTTTCTTCCTCTCAAGACTGTCTCGGGCACGAGCAACCTCCTCATCTTTACTCTTCAACTTGGCCTCAGCACTGGCTACCTTCCCCCTCAGAACCCCAATTTCAGATTGGGCAGCCTTCAGATCCTCCCGGGCACTATCAGCAAGTTTCCTTTCCAGCACGCAGCTGCCTTGAGGGCTTTATTCGCTTTGAAGCTCTCGACAGCGCCCGCCTCATGATTCTTGATCACCTCCTCCCGGTCAGCCAATTTTGCCTCCACTTCGAAAGGCGACTTTGAAGCCTCTGGGCCTGACCGCCCTCGGACAGCAGAGTCAGAAGAAGACCCTTGTTCTTGGCCATAAGATAGTTGGCCTGCACACAAAAAGGGAGGAAGAAGTCAAACAAAGAAGAGAGAACCAAGATCCAAAAAACCGAGAAGGGGAGTAAAAATACCTTCGCCATCTGAGAACTCATCTCAGCCACAACACCTTCAGGAGATACATCCTCGTACCTCGAGACCTCCCCCGGGGGAATCACCTCGGCCAATTCATTGAAAGCCGGCACTAAGTGAGAGGTAGCCTCCCGATGCTTTCTCCCAAGTCATCCACCCCGAGGACCACAGGGCCCCTCCGTTTCCTGGAGGAGCTTTCAGAGGACCTCTTCCCCCTACGAATGTCCTTCCTCTTGACCAAAGCAGCTCCCTCGTCTTCTCCCTCCTGGGCCAACTCCTCTCCCGGTCCCGAGCTGACCTCCTCCTCTTCCTAAGAGGCTTCGGCGCGAGTGGCAAGGTGAGCAGATCCTGATGATTGCACACCAGAAGGTGAGGATAGTCCCCGAGCACTTGTCTGGACTTGTCCAGAAGATATGTTCTCAGCAAAATCAGTCCGTGCCCGGGAAGTTTCAACATCAGCATGACTGGCCTTCTTCACGGTACCGGCCAACTTCTCAAGAAACTTTGGCCTCTTCGACATACCTACGAAAAGAAGAAGAGGAAGAAAAAGAAATCAAGATCCGAGAACATAACAAAAGCATCAAAACACATAAACAAACAAGCATCCAGCAGACCTCCACCAATCCGACCCGAGGCCTCCGGAGGGGCAACCCGAATAAGGCCCGAATCAACAAAGGCCGCATCATTAACCAACTTCTTCCAATGAGCAGCATACTTCCGAGCCCAATGTACCCGCCTCCGGACCTGACGAGAAACCTTGGAGCATCTCGCCAACAAGCTGGGAGGAACCAGAGAAGTTAGAAAACCTAAAAGAAACTAGAGAACGGAACAAAGAAAGAAATGAAAGGGTGTCAGACTCCTAACCTCCAGCCCTGAAGACGTCTGGAACCGAGACATCCTCCTCAAACGATCTCAGGACCCGACCCCAATCCCCAGTTGCCCAGAACCAAAAGTCCTTAAAATTCTTGTTGGAGTCAGGAAGTTTCTGGACGAGATTGGACGAGCTGTCGTAGGCAGAGAGGTAATACCAACCATAATGAGTCTTTGGGTTGGATTTCAAACGATATAACCTCTTCACTTCCTCCAAGCAAGGTTCACCCAAACCTGCCCGATGCCAAACCACGTATATGCCGGCCAGAATCCTCCAGCTATTTAAGCTTAATTGGCAAGGGGCAATCTCCATCTCAGCAAGCATCCAAGCAAAATAACGTTGCATCGGCAGACGTAGCCCACACTCGAAGAAAATAGGAAGAAGTGCCACCGAGCCCTCGTCAGGCTGACTGGCACGATCCATTGGGCCAGGAACTTCAAGAGCAATGTCTATTGGGATGCTGTATCGTTGCCGCAATAGCGCCAGATCATCCTCGGTTATCTTAGAAGGACGGTTCATATCCAGAGCCGACGACCCAAGTTCTCCAGGCTCTGGGTCCTTCCGAGGAACCCTCTGATGATAGGAGTCATTTTCGACCTCAGAAGGGGTAGGGGTAGTGTCGAGATCTTCTACACTGGGCGCCCCTGAGCCCGAGGAAAGCTCTTCAGC
Source organism: Zanthoxylum bungeanum (assembly GCA_019454045.1). Taxonomy (NCBI): domain Eukaryota; kingdom Viridiplantae; phylum Streptophyta; class Magnoliopsida; order Sapindales; family Rutaceae; genus Zanthoxylum; species Zanthoxylum bungeanum. The sequence continues at coordinate 34,288 of SKCR01001400.1, forward strand.
AGGGGGAGTTGAGATTTTGGCAGGCCTTTCGGAGGAAGAATTACTGTCAGACATCCCTGACACCCAGAAAAACAGCGAAGGGGGAAGAATCAGTCTACGAGAATCTACCCACAGTGCCCGTGCTAAACTAGATATGGAGTCTCTAAAAAAGTGCCCTAAAGCAAGACCCAACAAAACCACAAGTCTCTCCCTAAGCAAAATAAGCAAATAGAATCACAACACCACAGAAGAAGGAAGATCGCTCAGAAGACTTACTTGTTCTTCTCGGAAGCAGGAGGTTTTACGCTGCGGTGATGCTCGTTCCTTAGGTGCTCAGCAACGAAAAAAGGATGAAGACCGCGATCGAGTTTCGAGAACACGGAGTTGAAAGGATCGTAAAGAAAAATACAGAAGAGAAGGAGAAATTGTCGAAAAAATGGAACAGTGAAACCCTCGTTCTTATAGTCATGACTGGGATGCATATCACCGTCGGTTTTGGCGGGAAACCCAACGGATGTTCGACATATGTCAAAAGTTAGAAGAAAACCTAAAGATGATTTGATGGGCATTTAAGAAGACATGACGGTTGTGCGTCTCGAGGAAAGACGAATAAAACGGATAGAAGATTCTTTTCTGCGTTCTAGGACGACTACCCGCAAGGACAATCAGCACACCCTCTTCATATAGTTCCCGGTACCAACTCGCATACTCGTTGGAACCAAGAACTAGGGGACAGATGTTGATGGTGTTTTCAAGCACTACAGTATTTAAGACAGCACGACAAGGACAAAAGGGTAAAATCTTTCCCTGGTGGACTCCACATGAAGACCGACCACATCATATGAAGGCCGACCACATCATATGAAGGCCGACCACTTTGGTTCGGGTGACCGATCACTATAAGGTCGGCAGAAACATTCTCAGCATAACAGATTAACATGACCGACCTCACGAATGCCGACCAGATAACGAGGTGTGTCCAGGAAGATAGAGCATCCTATTTTCTCGGGTAATGAGACAAATCATCCTACTTTCACGGGAGAATTGATGAAATTAGTATCTTGATAGGACAAAGGAAGTAAAGGTAGTTTGAAATTAGGAAAACTTGTGGCAGAAGAAGGTTGATTCAATTAGGAACCCTTGAAAGAGAAGGAGTCTGACTCCCGCTTTTATTATAAATAGGAGGGCAGAGCATGTGTAAAAGGCATCTGAAAATCATCAGAAGAGTGAGAGATAAAAAGTTCCAATTTGTAAGAGCGAAGGAGAGGTCTGAGAGGTATATTTGAGTAATAAAAAGAGCACCACCCTGTTCTTGTCCGTGGACGTAGGTCGGATCCCAAAACCACCAACGAACCACGTTAAATCGCCTTGTCTGATTGGCATATTTTCTTGTTTTCCGCTAAATTTGCTTTTGGTTCCCTATTACCAAACAAATTCACAGTTGAAGGAGGATTCCCTCGGAGGTGATATTCCTATATTGCCCTGAGACCAAAATCCACCGTCAACATAATTCTGCTGCTGGACGTCATCATGAAGAAGATATGGTGCTGACGTCAGCACATAGTGTGCTGACGTCAACGCCCTAAAAAAATAAATATAATAATTTAAATTTTAAAATAAATTTGATTTATATTAAAATTTAATTAAAGAATTTAATTTTATCTCAATTAATGTATCCTAATACAATTAAAATTAATAAGAAATAAAATTCTAATTGGATTATGAATTTATCTCTTAAATAAATTTAAATTAAGTAACCTAATAAGATTATGATACAAATTAAATTTGAATGATTTCTAATTACATTAAAAATCTAGAATTCAATTTAAGTAGTATACATTTAATCTCAAATAAAAGAAATTGTTTCCTATTAGAATAAAGATTCTAATTATGGAATTTTAATGAAGATTAAAATTATATTCTAATAAGATTAGGATAAAATATGTAAGTCCTATAAACAATTAAACATAATAAAATAATATCATAAATTTATCCAATAAGATTGGATAATAAAATATTATGAATATTTTTAAAAAATTGTGATGAACTAAAATACATTAGATGTATAAATAAGAGACCTAATTTAAATAGACTTGGAATTTAGATGCTTATTTGATTGATGCATGTCAAGCTGGTTCTGTCACAAGGGCGATAAGAGCCTAAGAAGTTTGGATTTTAAGTGGGACCGATGTGACCCCTCCACTCTTCTGGGAACCTAACTGGTGCATTCTTTCATTCAAAATGCTTTATTCTAAAGTTTAAAATAAATTAAAACTAAAATCCATCTGAATAATTTAAGTCTATAACATTGTCTTCCATTATTATAATCAAAACCAGAACTCTTTGTTATTCTTGATTAATTGGCCCTCGCCAAGATCAAGTTTAACATCGAATATGTTTAGATTATAAATAATGGTTTGACTTAATCAAAATATTTGATG
>SKCR01001401.1:0-36776 GCA_019454045.1 Zanthoxylum bungeanum
GTGGCTAGCAGGCCACCGACGCGACCATGGAAGCATAACGTGATTTTGGGGGTGATAGGGGGTCGAGTGATGAAGTTGTGGTCTTAGGCCATTTTTTGTAATTACTTGAAATTATGAGTTATTTTTAGGAAATTTTCTGAAAAATACATTATGATCCCGTGAAATTACAGTTATGTTACCATGGGGCCTTCTTGGAAATTCACATTTTGTAGCTCTTTTAATATAATTTTCAAAAAGTGTTCAACAGGAAAGTTGTTCATCTCAAAAAAAATGAGTCTAATGATTCACGAATCAGCTCAATTGGAGTTTGTTTGCTATTTTTATAGCTGAAACAAGAAAATTTTACACGTATAACAATATACAAATGAATCGCGTAACCGGTTCTTGAAATCACGCGTTTTCCAACGTGACGAAGCTTCACTTTAAAATGTTTCGACCTATTTTCTAACACATATACTCTTATTTTCGAATACCATCACATTCTAAATCCTGAACTTTCATTCGGAAACCTTTCGGCATTGTTATGAAAACTCGGGATATTACATTTAGTTTGGTGGGTTTTTTTTTTTGGATTTGTTAGTTTAGATTGTATACTTGTTAAATTTAAATTATTTTAGCATTGAGTGTGAATGAATGCGGTTGATTTGCTTCCTTTGATGGCATTTTTGATGGAAAAATGATTTTACTTTTTGGATTTGAATTATTTAAATCTAAGGCTATGTTTGGCATTGAAGTGGTGAGGGTTTTGCTGTGGATTGGAATCATTAGCTTTCAAGTTGAGTGTAAATCATTAGCTGTCAAGTAGTAAGTAACAATGAGTGTTTGTCAAATACTTTGATGAATTGCTTTGAAATGAAACTGAAAGTTACCTAAGAAATGTTCATTTGCTGGATTTGTGCCGAAAGTAATTCATGCATGTCTATATTATTTGGATGTCTTTTTTGTTTGTTTTCTTATGATTTAATCTAACTATAATGTTTAAAGTAATTCACGCATGTCTAAAGTATCACGGCAATAAGCTTGCATTAGCTATAGTCAACCCCAGAAATAGTATTGACGTTTCTTCTGCATCAAAGGTTCCTTTCAAAGGCAGAGAAATCATCGCTTATGATGACATCCTACTTGTTGTAAGGACCCTAAATTTTACAATTCAGTTAAAGTCGTAACTTGGTGAGTTAAGTAAGAATTTTTCTCTGAGCAATAACCAAAATTTTGGAGACGACTTAATAGGCTAATGGGCCAAAATCCAAGATAAATGGGCCTAACATTATTTAGTGAGCCCAACTCTAAAAAGAAACGCCATATTTATTAATAATTACACCTATAAGCTTTGCTAAATAAAAAACAAAAACAAGCCCAAGCCCAAACCCACTAGCTAATGGTTATTTTCGGACTAACCCCCTATTTTCTAGAAAACCGTACATGTTTCAAGACGTGTTTAAAGGCTTTAAAAAATATAAGAAGAAGAACTGAAAAAAAAAACAAAACAAAACAAAACTCAAAGCCTCACATTTTAACCCATTGGCCGAACCTATCCCTAGCAAAACACTTTGGATTTTTCTTCATCTCTCCAACCAAATTTCAATAAGAATCAGGTGCATATCAACATCATACAAGCTTAGAAGGAGAAAGCAAGTCTTGGGTATATATTTGGTAGAAGAATATCATTAATTTGAGGTAAGGAAATCTTGAAACAAAATCTGAAAATTTGAGATTTTGATGAGTTGATGAAAGATTGATGTTATTAGTATGTTTGTGATTTCATTATGTTAGATTATGGCCTAGGAAACTGATTACATTAAGAATCCCCAAAGTTTAGAAACCCTAGAAGTTAGACTAAATTATGGTGTCTGGAATTTTAATATGTACTGGTGAAAGAAGGCTTGATTGATAATAATAGAAGCTTATGGTTGATATTAGCGTGTCTTTGTGTTGTTAATTTTTAAGTTGTGAAGGAGGTAGAATTCGACCATGATGAGAAGTGAAGGAGGGTTATTTTTTAATGTGCTCTGGAGACTTGAATAATGTCATTGAGATTTGTATGTATGAAATATAGGTAGAGCTTGTTAAAATTATGGTAAATGTGGAATTTAGGCATGTCACACACTAAGTATTTTCCATAATGTCAAGCTCGGATTAAATTAAGAAATTTAGCATGTTTGGTACGTTGTAAAAAGTAATTATAATAGTCATAATTTTGTTGAGGGTTGCTGGATAAATGTATTAAATTCGATAGTGAAATAAGGAAGATAGATAACGAAGTCAGTTTCTGTCCTGTTCCGGATAGGCTATGTTTGGTAATTTATAACTTGTGTTTTATATGTTCAATTGATGAACTGTAAAATTATAGATAAACTAGACATAAAAGTGAGTGACATATCTAAAAATCAAAATTTTATATTTAAGATGAGAATGAACCAAATTTTTGAAATTGGGAGACTTGATGCCACTGCATCCATTTTTTCAACTTGAATAGCCCCTGAACTTCGGTTTATAACTTGAGTTTCTGAAATTGAAATTGCAATCAGTAAAAACCAACACAAACTAAACACATTAATGACCATTCTATTAAAAGTTCAGCCTCAGATTCATTTCCAATTAGTTACAGTGAATTTCCAAATTTAGGCGTCCAACAGTGAATTTTTAGCAACTAGTATAATCTAAATTTACGCTCCAGCACCTCCAAAATGGAGCCCGTAAAAATTCTTAGACCACGATTATAAGTTAGTAAATAAGCCAAATCAAGTATTCATGCATTGTATATTTTTCTATTTATCGAAAGCATACCTCACAACTTTTATTCTAATAACGTTTATCGATTATAGATTATCGACATGAACCGCGACTTTCTTTGACATTATGAAGTAGTGCCAGTCACTTTCAAATCTGTGGGTGGATATTTTACTTTCATAATGTTGTATTGATTTTATAAAGTTATATTTGTAGGGGTTATTTAGGGGGTGAGTCCGGTAACGCAGCGGAAGCGGTGAAAATCCGATTTTCAGATTTCAAAACTTTTTCTCGGATTAATTAAATAAACATATTTATTTAACATTCCAATAATCAAATTATGAAAATAAATTCAATAAAACATTTTTAGGTGAATTTACCGAAATACCCTTGCTTTGTATTTTTGTCCGTTTTAGTCCGAAATTGATCCAATCAATTTTGAATGATTCTAAATCATTTCTAAGATGAACTTATGATGTTCAAAACATCAAAAACACCAAAGCAACCAAAATCCCCAATTTTTGACTCCTTGGCCGAATGCACTCCTTAGGGAGCATTTTGTGCATTTTGCACTTTCATGATTCAAGACACATTCAAATGATATCCAATCAACATGAAACTTTATATGCATCATATACACACATAAATACACAACATATATGAAAACCCCCAAATTTGGAATTAGTTAAAAACCCTAATTTTTCAATTTCCTCAAATTGGACAAATTAGACCAAATACATTAAATCAATTACTTCAATCATCATTCTTCCATCCAATCCAAGTCTCAACACAATGAAACAACTCAAGATCAAATCTAGGTCATTTAAGAGTGGGTCAATAACTCTAGATTAGCAACATGGTTTCATAAACCTTAAAAGAATGTTTACAACTACACTAGTTACAAACTTCCTTCATCATACATGCTTTACACCTTCACCAAAACTTCCATCAACAAAAACCACAAAGAACAAAGAAGGAAATAACCTAAGGATATCATATATTGAAGCCTAGATCCTAATGAACAATTTCCTTACTAATAGTAAGTTGGAAAAAACTTACTAAAATCAAGCTTTCCTTTGATCTTTCTTTCTTTCTCAAGCTTCCTTTAGGTTTCTTCAATGGTGTTTTTGTTTTAGTAAAGTGTATTAGGTTAAGTGTATCATGAAATGAAAAACAATTTATATCTTCACAAGGAAGCCCTTGGCCGAATTTCATCTAATGAAATGCAAGTTTGGTAATTTCATTTTTCATTTCAAATTCATTGGTCAACTTGCACAAATATCTTATAAACAACTTTATTAGATATTTATTTAAGTCAACAAATGCAACTAACATCATTTACTTTAAATATCCTAACATAAGATATTTATATTTTAATTAATTTAATCATTTAACAATTAAATAACTAATTAATTAATCAAATACAAACATATTAAATATATGTATAATATTTACATTAAATATTAAAAACATATATTCATTTAGGAAATAAGTCAAATAACTCATTTTGACTATTAATTAATGTGTATTTAAATTAATCAAGTATTAAATGTAAATACACAATAATTAAGTAAATGACTATCGGGTCCCTTTAGCACGTATCTTGCGTTTAACCTTTAAACGACTTTGTAAATAATCAATATTATTTATTAATGTTGCTCTAGTGCTCTACGAGTATGTTTCATTATTGAGACTCTCTAGATTCAGGTATATCCGTCACGAAATCAAATTTCGTGTCCATAATCTATCCACCCGTAGATTATGACGATCACGGATAATCTCGCTGAACCATACAGGTCGAGGTCATGGCAAATGTATAATTCCTCCGTCACAGGTATCCGGATAAGTCCCAGAGATATAGATGTAAACGCCAAATCTCTATCGGGATTATCCAGTCGACTATTCCATTAGCAATCTCAAAAAGAATGTTTAGAACTAGCTTCTAAACTTTACCACGGGCCCATGGTTTTATCTGATTGCTAATCATATAGACTACCTATGCTCTGGTACACAGAACTGACGGATCCTATCTTGATACACATAGGACACCATGAGGATCTGTCTACACCCAACGAACAGGCGGAGGTCTGATCTAAATAGATCGGTGACGTGACTGCCATCCAAGTGTAGAAGATGTCTCATGTGCCCACAATGGCATCTCAAGTCTAAGAATCACAAGTGCTACTCAACCCAAGAAGATTCTTATTGACGCTGGTGTACCATCCATTAAGAATCTTCGGTGAGTCGTTCAGTGTTTATCCGCTAAAACACCTACACGTCTATACTAGTCTCAAAGACTAATGGTTCATTGAGAAACCATTGGAATCATATATGCCAGTATACGACATGTACCGGTCTCAACGGGTTTACTATACTGACCAAGTAGTGTAAACCTTGACCAGGAACTGTCTGAGAATGACAACGTCATGATACAACTCAATGTCCGTTGCGACGCTTTTGCAACTGTATCAGACTAATCATTCTAGGGTCATTACGTCTTTACCATATAGAAATATATCTATATTATAGAACTGCATATATTATTCATAATAATAATGTTTTACAGAAGTATTTAACAGAAATACAACCGGAAATTGGCGCTCTTAGCACCAACCCCAACAATATTAATTAATTTATATTTAATTTATACTTTGAGATGAGACCAAATTGCTAAAATATGTTGATGAGTTAAAAATATTTTTGGACTAGTTGAGAAATGTTATCATACTTTTGATATTTTGAAATGATTTCTTTTATGATTTTTTTATAGATTGGGGGAAAAACTCAATCTCAGAGTCTTTTGGATTTGACGGCTTATTGAATTTACATATTATTGAATTGACGGATACATTAGACATGTGCACATGTAATTTTAGGACAAGGGGGACAGTGCTACATGACGCCCATAGATCCTAGTTTCATGGCCGGGATGACAACATTGATTAGGCTTATGCTCTAGTTCAGAGACTTGGGGGATGGTGAGATGTAATGCCCCAAGGCACTAGTTAGGCACGTGGGGGGACGGCGATATGTAACGCCCCCATATGTTAGTTGTTTTCCAGATGAGATTTTCAGAAACGATTGTTTTATGAAAGAGTTTCAGAATGAACTAGTTTTACGAGATATCTTAGAGTTTTATGAAAAGAAATAAGTTTTTAGAAAAATTTTACAGAAAAATATTTATTTTTAGACCGAAAATATTGTTGGACAATTATGACCCATAGCATAACTGTTGGAATTCTCTAAGCATCCCAAGATCATTTCAAGCAATGAAAATACAAAGTGAATACATTCAAGGAAGTCGCAGAATACTCACAATGATCGTTGAGTCGATGCGGTGATGAACAAAAATCAATTTCTACCTGCTTCATGCTCTCGGTAGTGACTGTTTTTGATGTCCCAAAATTTCGGCCATGGATGATCCTTGAAGCTCCAAGCGTTGTGAAGAAATCCCATGCTCACAAGTGCGGTTCCCTATCACCTTTGTATGAACTCATTTGAGTGCTAGCTCTTGATGATTTTGCCACAAAATCACCTAGCTTTCTTCTTCATTGTTCACGGTTTTGCCCAGAAAAACAGAAGAAAAAACAGTCTAAGTCCGTGAGAGAGAGAGGAGGGAAAAAGAGAGAGAGATGGAAATGTATATTAGATTAATTGTTTTCTAAAAATAATTAAACATATATCATATACCACTTTCAAAAGTCAACAAGGTTTTGGAGCCAAAATTTGGCAAATAATTGCTTCCAACAACCCACATCAACTATTCACATAACTCAATCAATCAATGTGACAAGTTGTGACATCATTCAAACTTACTAATGATTTGATGCTTGATGCGACTAGCAATTTGACGCTTGATGTGACTTGCGTGCCGCACTCGAATTCGACATGCGAATGCGCTCGCAAACACTATCGGGATCGGGTTCGCTAATTCTAAATTAACGAATTTTCCGTTGCGACGTAATTAAATGATTATGCCTAGCGAAATCACTATTCACGTCGCTAACAAATTAATTCTAAATTAATTCGTTCGCCCGAATTAAAATCTAATTTCAATTCCGCGTCGAAATCCAATTTCGTATAATATATCGAATATATTATTTAATCGATTAATTCCAAATTAATCGTTCTCTCTCTTTAATTGATATTTTATCCCAGATAAAATATCGCCGCAATTAATCCCAGATTAATTTTCTCTCATCGAATTAATCCCATATTAATTAAAGTGCGAGTCATACGTCATCGGTGAATCTTCGGGAAGCGACCCATGAGATCCCCGGATATGTTGGCAGTAAATTTGGTCGTAGGACTATCCGAACACGTAAGTACCTAGTACTACGTTTATACCGATTTACAAGACAAGGTTGGCTTCTAGCAAAGCGCCATGCCTACCCAATTCTCCAGAAACATGCTTACAGGAATAAGCGATCTGTATCAGGCGTAGTATACGTAGTATTGCGCATTTCGATCCAGTATCTGATGTCACATGCTAGGCCTGGGGCTGGAATTGTATCTGCCCCGTGCGAATCACATGTCGGATGTCTGGTAACTAGTCTATATAATCAGATATACATGACATAGTCATAATATCACGATGGCTGCAGTACTTAAGATTACTAGTACCGTATCCTACGTGACATCATCTCCACTATGACTGAAGTGATACTTCCATCTTGACATCACACCCAATACACTACAATTCTCAATATACCCAGAAGAGGCGTACACAGAACCGGTTAAAGCCATGGACGACCAAAACCAAAGCATATTGATTGTCGCAAGTATTAGCGGTGTAAGTCTCAGGTTAAGATCAAATGCACCTACCCTAATTTCGGACTTCCATAGACATATAGTCATACTACCAATGGAATTCCGAGGGCGTCTATCCAGAGCGAAGCTGTTTCCCGTACCATCGGTAAAACACAACCTCCTAATACACTTGCATGAGTATCTTATACCCATATATATGAGAACTATGCTGTTATGCCATCACAACGCGCACAAGTGTAATACTAGTTTTTTACGCATTATCGATGTCCAATCTCGATAATACTCTGACTAGGGATATTTGATGATTAATCCTTCGTGGATTGATACTGTCTCATATCATCTCAATCCAAGAACTAATCATAAGGACCTCATATCATTTATACATCTTGGTGATCTAATCACAAATGATAAGAGAGCAATCTCCTTTGTCACATAGTTAATTTGAACAACAACACCATGATCTGTACAAATAGTGACGCTATGGGTCATAACTGTCCAACAATGTCCCATATAGCCAGTCACTCGAGTGTCTGACACCCGAACTATGTACGGTTGGCTCAAACTGCTGAGAAAAGGCTTTCGTCAGCGGATTTGCATGATTATCATCTGATGCGATTTATTCGATCATCACATCGCCACGATGTATGATCTGAACGAATCAGATGAATATCGAAGTATGTATTTGGATCGTTGATGAGACTATTCATTCTTTAGCCTGCGCTGTAGCCTAGCTCAGCTACTAATAGAACTATATCTAATCTAATTAGATTTATTATCGACCCAAATGGCTTCTATTGCTGCCTTAGCTGTAGCAATAACCCGCATTTGTTGTTTATTCGGTAACAGTATCTTGCTTGGAAGATTTCCAGCTCACTGTTCCGTTATTCAAACTGTATAGTACCGTTTGTGACTTATAGTCGTTTTTATCGGTTTAGGAAATTTGCAGTAGTGATCCCAGTCACTTCAAGTTTTCCATCTCCATAGGAAAACACAGCATCCTTAGTTCTCTAAGAAACTAACGGATGTTCTTAATATCAATCCAGTGACTATCACTTGTATTGGCCTGTTTGTGAATTCATATGCTCAAAGAGTATGAGACACCAGGTCGCGTATATTTTTCAATGTACGAGTTCTCGGAGAGTTATCATGAAAGCCAAGCTTTCACCGATTGTATTATGGGAATATCATTTCCAAGAAATGACATATTATCATTATTTAGGACATTATTGTCAGTGCGCTCCCACTAACCCTCTTATATACACAAGAATCATTTCGTTTTGAATTAAATCATAAACTATTATCATTACATCAGAACGATAATTTCAAGAACACAATGCTTGCTTCAATCCAAACATGGATCAAATAACCTGCAAACCTTGTTTGCTAGTTTTGGTACGACAAAACCGTCAGGATGTTGTAAACTTCCTCCAAAAGGTTTCCGTTTAAGGAAAGCGATTTTCCCGTTCAGCTGTCATATTTCATAAATGAAACATGCAGCGTCAGCAAGCATTATCCAAATGGATTTACCGTGGCAACAGGTAAAAGGTTTCATTGTAATCAACACAATGTTGATAACGATACCTTTCCGCCAAAAGCCTAGCTTTATACGTTGGAATGTTGCCTTCCATGTATGTCTTCCTTGAAGACCTATATAGTACCAATAGACACAATGCCTTTCGGTACAACAACTAGTATCCAAACATAGTTGATTTACATGGAATCCATTTCAGATTCATGGCACCTTGCCATAATAGGGAGTCGATACCTTGTATCACTTCCTCATACGTAGTTAGTTGGTATACCTCAAAAGATTGACATCTTTATGAGGTGAGATCAGAAACCCATACCCCATGTTGTTTTCTGACTCTCTTTGATCTACGCGGTTCTTGTGTATTCGAAGATTACTGGTATAGTTTCATCATTGATGAACTATATGTGTTCCATTAGGAATGGGTGCCTGGAATAGTATTACTCCGATTTTCATCGAGTTTTACTATCCTCCCACTTACCACTGCATACAGGTATTCCTCTTAGGAAAACCGCATGGTGAGCAACAATTAAATTGTTCTCTTGTGAGATGTATAAGTACTATAATTTGGTTTCCCTAGGATAACCAACAACTTAGGCACTTATCCGATTTGGGTTCTTGTTCGGTATCACCCAAACATATGCCTAGCATTCCCAAATTTACAGGAATGTGAAACCTAGTTTCTTTCCTGTTCATATCTAATATGATATCTGTCAAACAGACTTTTTATGGAACCTTATTCAAATAAGTTCTGCACTATCTATGTGTATCCGTTGAAGAAAATGGTAGCTCTGAGCGACTCATGATTAACCTTATCATGTCTAACAAAATTTGGTTACTCAGTTCGGACACACCGTCAAATTGACGTGTTCCGGGAGGAGACCTCATTGAAAGAATAATATACTCTTTCAAGTACATGAGAAACTTATTGCTTAAGTATTTTCCATTACGGTCTTACCGTGACAGTTTAATACTTTGGCCGATCTATTTGTCTATTTCGTGTCGAAACTTTAAAAGTTTCCAATTTGTGTTCCTAAGAAACATATAACCATAACGCGATGCCACATCCGTAAAGGTCACGAAATATTCATATCCACTTCTAGCCTAACTAGACATGGGCCCACTTGCTACACTATGAACTAGGGCTAACAGATCGGTGGCATTTGCACTTTTAAATTAAATTTACTTTACAGATTAATTTTAAATTAATCGTGTTCTCTCTTCTCGACGAATTTAATCTCAGATAAATTCTCGACGCAATTAATCCCAGATTAATTCTTTCTCTTTTAATTAATCCCAGATTAATTTATTGCCGTAATTAATCCCAGATTAATTTTCTCTCTTATAATTAATCCCAGATTAATTTTATTCGAGTCAAACATCATCGGTGAATCTTTGGGAGGCGACCCAAGAGATCCCTGGATATGTTGGCAGTAAATACGGTCATCGGACTATCCGAATACGTGCGTACCTAGTACCACATTCCTACCGATTTATAAGACATGGTTGGCTTCTAGCAAAGCACCGTGCCTACCCAATTATCAAGAAATATTATTTAATAGAATATGTAATCTTTGTCAGGCGTAGTATATGTAGTATTGCGTATTACGATCTAGTATCAGAATGTCACATGCTAGGCCCGAGGCTGGAATTGTGTCTGCCCCGTACGAAGCATATATCGGATCACTGGTAACTAGTCTCTATAATCGGATAATCATGACCTTGTCATATTATCCCGATAGCTGCAGCATACAAAAGTACCAGTTCTGTATCCTGCGTGAACATCATCTCCATATGATTGAAGTGATACTTCCATCTTGACATCACACCCAATACACTACGATTCTCAGTATACCCAGAAGAGGCGTACACAGAACCTGTTAAAGCCCCGGACGACCAAAACCAAATTATACTGATGTCGCAAGTATTAGTGATGCAAGTCTCAGGTTAATACCAAATACACCTACCCTGATTTGGATTCCCATAGACACATAGCCATACTACCAATGGGATTCTGAGGGGTCTATCCAGAGCGGAGTTGTTTCTGTACCATCGGTAAACAGAACCTCCTATTACACTTGCATGAGTATCCAATACCCAAATATATGAGAACTATGACATTATGCCTCCATAATGCGCACAAGTGCAATACTAGTCTATTCCACATGATGTCCAGTCTCGATAATACTACAACTAGGGATATTTAATGATTAAACCTTAGTGGATTAATATTGTCTCATATCTTATTAATCTGATACTAATCATATGGACTTTTATCATTTATATATCCCGTAATACAGTTACAAATAATAAAAGAGCGATTTCCTTTTTCACATAGTTAATTTGTACAACAACGCCATGTTCTGTACAAATAGTGATGCTATGGGTCAAAATTGTCCAACAATCTCCCAGTTGGCCTATAGCCAATCACTCAAGTGTCCTACACCTGAACTATGTACGGGTCACTTAAACTTCTGCTGAGAAATAGCTTTCTTCAACGGATGTGCAATGTTATCATCTGATGCGATTTATTCGATCATCATATCGCCACGATGTATGATTGAATGAATCAGATGAATTAGTCAAAGTATATACTTGTATCGTTGATGAGACCGCGGTTCCTTAGCCTGTGCTATAGCCTTGCTCAGCTACTAGCAGAACTACTCTTAATCCAATTAGGATTATATAGATCCAAAATACTTCTATTGCTGCCTCAACTGCAGCAATGTTCCGTTTTTGTTATTTATTCGACAACAATATCTTGCTTGGAAGATTTCCAGCTCAATGTTCCATTATTCAAACTAAATATGTACCCTTATTGCGACTTAAAGTCTTCTTTATCGGTTTGGAAACTTGCAGCGGTGAACCTAGTCACCTCAAGTTTTCCTTTCCCCATATTTCCAGAAAGCATCCTTAGTTCGTCCAAGATACTCAAGGATGTTCTTTACATTAATCCAGTGACCATCACCCGGATTGGCCTTATAGCGTCTACATATGCTCAAAGCATATGAGACATCAGGTCACATACATTTCAAAAATATACGAACTGTGGGATGGTTGTCAGCAACTTTCTAGATCTATCTCAGTAGATCTTTATTCCTAGAATAAAGCCTGCTTCTCCTAGGTATTCTATGGAGAATTTTAATGAAAGTTAAGCTTTCACCGATTATATTATGTGAATGTTATTGCTAAGAAGCAATACATCATCAACGTATAGGACAATCATTGTCAGTACGCTCCCACTAACCTTCTTATATACACAAGAATCATATTCGTTTTGAATTAAATCATATACCATTATGATTACATCAAAACGCTGGTTCCAAGAACGCAATGCTTGCTTCAATCCATAAATGAATTGATTTAACTTGCAAACCTTGTTTGCATGTTTGCACGATAAAACCGCCAGGATGTTATAAACATCCTCCAAAAGGTTTCTGTTAAGGAAAGCGGTTTTGACGTCCATATGCCATATTTCATAAATGAAATATACAGCATTAGCAAGCATTATCCAAATAGAATTAATCATGGTAATAGATAAAAGGTTTCGTCGTAGTCGACACTATGTCGTTGACGATACCCTTTCTGTACAAGCCTTGCTGTGTACATTTCATGTTGCCATCCATGTATGTCTTCCTTAAAGACTCATTTAGTACCAATATCTGGTCCATCAACCAGTGTCCAAACTCAGTTGGTATACATGGAATCCACTTCGGACTTCATGGCACTTTGCAATAAAAGGAGTCGATACCTTGTATCACTTCCTCATACGTAGCCGGTTAATCTTCCTCAATAAGATTGATATCTACATGAGGTGAGATCAGAAACCCAACCTCCCAAGTTGTTTTCTGACTCTCTCCGACCTACACAGTTCTTGTGTATTCGAAGATTATTGGTACAGTTTCATCCCTGATGAACTGTTGGTGTTCCATGAGGATTCGGTGCCTGGAATAATATTACTCCGATTTTTCATCGAGTTTTACTTTCCTCCCACTTACCACTGCATATAGAAATTCCTCTTAGGAAAACCGCATGGAGAGCAACAATTACATTGTTCTCTTGTGAGTTGTATAAGTACTATACTTTGGTTTCCCTATGACAACCCACAAATAGCCACTTATCCGATTGGGTTCTAGTTTGGTACCATCCAAACATTCAATTATATGCCCAGCATCCCAAATCTTCAGGAATGAGAAACCCGGTTTCTTTCCTGTTCATATCTAATATGAAGTCTGTCTAACAGATTTACATGGAACCTTATTCAAAATAAGTATTGCACTGTTTAATGCATATCCAGTGAGGAAATTGGTAGCTCAGAACGACTCATCATTAACCTTACCATCTCAAACAAAGTTCGGTTTCTCTGTTCGGACACACCGTCAAATTGAGGTGTCCCGGAAGGAGTCCACTATGAAAGAATACTATACTCTTTCAAGTAATCGAGAAACTTATTACTCAAGTATTTTCCACTACAGTCCAACAGTAATGTCTTAATACTTTTGCCCGTCTGTTTTTTTATACTTCGTGTCGAAACTCTTTGAATTTATCAAAAGTTATTGACTTGTGTTTATAAGAACACATAACCATAACGCGATGCCACATCCGTAAAGGTTACGAAGTATTCATATCCACCTCTAGCCTAGCTATACATGGGCCCACTTACGTCACTATGAACAAGGGCTAATAGATCGGTGGCACTTACACTTTTACCAAGTAAAAGGTGTCTTAGGCACTTTTCCTAATAAACTAGATTCGTAGACATTATTTGAATTAGAATCAAATCTGTCATAGTACCCACTCTTCGAAAATGTGGATATACGTGTCTTGTTAATGTGTCCCAGACAACAATGCCACAAATAAGTCTCTTCTGATTAATTCAGTTTGAGCTTTTGTTTGTCATATTATATGTTTGAGATTCATTTATATTCTAAATATAAATACTGTTATTCACATCTAATGTGCTTATCTCAATATCACCTTTATAAACAAAACACTTAGTGTTCTAGAATATAAAGGTATTCCCGCAATGGGTTAAACTAGATACAGAGATAATGTTCCTAGTCAAACTAGATACATTGTAACAGTTTCCTAATTTAAGTACATGCCCCAAGGGCAGTTCCAAAACTTAGGTTTCTATGGCCAAAACAACGAATTTCGTCCCGTTTCCAACTCATAGGTCGATCTCAACTAAAACCAGTCTCCTACTAATCAGCAGATCAGTACATATATTTATGTACCATATCCAGTATCTAAAATCCAATTTTAAAACCAGCAGTGGATATGTTTATAACAAACATACCCGAAGCTGGATCCTTGTTCGTCTTCACTTCCTTCATGTCTGCCTTGTCCATACGGCAGTCACACTTCTAGTGACCCCGTTTGCCACAGTTTAGGTAGACATCTTGGGATATGTCATTTGTCTTCCTAGAAGACAGTGACGATTTTGCCTTTGCCCCTTTTCATATCCCTAGAAGCCTTCGACCAAGCCTTGACCTTCTGGGATGTTGAAGTAGATGCGTCTTGCACTTCTTGCCCTTGTGCAAGCTCTGGCTCTGTCTCCTTGAGCATAGCCATTAACTCTCCAAGAGTTTATCTCTTGCAATTAGTACTTCTAAGATCTAAGAATAGATCTATGAAGATCCTTCAATTTCAACATCATGGTTTAAGGATCTAATCCTTAGTTCCGACGAAGAAATTAATGAGTCATTGAGGCAAGCATAACAGATTGAGCACTAAGGTTATCATCACGATGAGTCTTCCAAGGCTCATGCTCTACTATTTACTCAACTCCGGGCTTAGGCCCAAGAGGTCACTTTATCAAATAGAGTAACTTCTCAACTCCCATGACTATCCTGAGATTCGTTTCCCATTCTAGAAAATTATGCCGTTAAAGACATTTTCACCTATGATTATGTTCTTTGACGCTAATCTTTCCAGTTATCTTGATTGCTATAGTCCAACTATCTAATCAACGATTTCGGGTACAATCTAATGTAATGATTACTATAGTCTAACTATATAATTAACTACAACTTGATTCGTTAAATTCAAATATATTGATTACTATAATCCAATTATATAATCAACTATAAATGAAATAGTTTGAACACAGTCCAACTGTTCAATTAAAATAAAAATTGAATATTAGTCCAACTAATATATATATATAACTAATTAATGACGAAAATGAAATGAGCGCGTATTGGCAAGTATCTAAACGAAATTGCAAATTTAATACTTGTCTCCCACTATTTTTCGGCGAGCCTCTAGCCCTCAGTGGAGTACTCGGGAAACCTAGTTTCCTAGTGGGCTAGGATCCCGTTAAATAACACACAACCTTGACTTTGGCCAACAAGTTGTATGAAACTTAACTAGGTAGATCTCTAAGATCAATTGGATCCCATCCAATTCCTAGATCCAGTAGGTGGACCTCCAAGTCTGAAACATATATCCAATATATCCAATATATTGCCTAACCTTTTCCTCTAAATCAACTAAGCCTTGGCTTTGGCTCAACAAGCTTAATGAAACCAGTTAAGCGTGACCCATTGACAGTGGGAAAGCTTCGTAATCGTGGCCGATGAACAAGAAGTGACCTTGACTTTGGCCAACAAATCACAACTTGCCCAAGGCGTACGATATGGAACAAACCCTTCATGATTCAAACACATCCGCGATGGACAAAGGTCTTGAATTTGGCCAACAAACCAATGCCAATCTTGGATCTTGAGAGAGAATCACTCAATGGAAGGAAAACGCTTAATATAAAATGAGGGTTTTTGTCGCGATTTGGCAACCAATTTATTATCTTTAATTAGGTCTCATCATACACCCTTAAGCATTCATTCTAAAAGCATAATAAGGCGCGATAAAATTAATAATGATATGCGGATGGATATACAACAAATTATTCCTAGAACAAATCTCTATTTTTCCTCTCTCCCGATAGCACTACTCATACTTCTACCCAATTACATAATACTTCTAAAGAAACCTCATTTACATTGAGGGGAATTGGTGAGAAGAGAAATACAATGAGAAAAGAGGTAATAGGCTGGACACGCAGGTCCAATTTAATAAATTCTAAATTTATTACAACAATTTCCAAAATTGCCCTCACCCATCTAATTTCCATCCAATATACATTATTCATACATACATCCAAGTATTCACACAAAGCATGTTATCAATCAATCTAATCCAATTAATTAATCTTTGATTAGTGACCATCCAATGTTCAAACAACGATTTGATTTGCGCGAGTCCAACTCGTTTAAGAATAAATACTTAAAGTACGTATTCTTGAATTATATCGAACTACAATTTTAAATCCAATTCAAATTGTATTCAATACTAATTCATATTTAATTCCAAATTAAATAATTACACTTTCAATAGTGCCTTTTAGACTTGGATTCCAAATCCAATCTTTATGGGTCTCAAAGGCACAATTAATATCCAATACTGTTCAATTAAAATCCAATGGGCTTTCAATTAATTCTTAAGGCATGGGCTTTGGCAATTATGGGTCAAACCTAAGATGTCAAGTCCCAATTAGGAATCACCCTATGCCAAAAATCAATTTAGGTCCATTAGGCCCAATTAAAATTTTAAAGGCCCAATTATCATATTTGGACTTTATAGAAATGGTTTTAGGCTCAATTGGATCCAACCAATTATCCAAAACCAAACTTGGCCCAACCAAGCCCATTAAGCCCAAATATAATAAATTAAATTAACTTATTATTCCAAATTACAAATTAATTCAATTCAAGTGTAATTACCATAATTAATTAATTAATCTAATGCTTACAAAACACTAATTAATTCAATTAATCATGCTCTACATTTCCAATTCATGTCCAACACAAATTGAAGCAAAATCAATCTTATAAAATGCTTATATCCCACGGCAATTACATGAAATAACATCCAATTTTTTATTTCAATCTAATGAAAACAACAATCAATATTCATTCCATGCTATCAACACATCCAATATGTCAAATTTCAAAAAATCACCATGAGATACTACCTAGGGTGCATTCGGCCAACATAAGGATTTTGGGAAAATTATTCTAATCAATTTTACACAAATCCAATGATGCAAAACTCTAAGTAATCATCATCTAACATCAACCAAACATTCAATTTCGCATTTTCATGCTCCAAGCAAAATACCCAAATTTAAAGTCATGAACCCTAGAAATTCAAATCAAACTTAGATCGCTCTGATACTATTGTTGGGTTCTCTAAGAACATACCAAGATCGTCTAAGAGTGATTTGTGTGTGAATTAATCAAAGGGAGTTGCGGAATACTCACATTGATCGGATTGAGTTCAAAACTTTTCCTTCTTTGTTGGATGTGTTGGAAGCTTCGGAGCTTGAGATCGAGTTCCAAACTCTCGGGTGAGTCTCCCTATCACCTTGTTTAACTCCAAATGTGCTAGCATTTACAAAATTTGAAGAACAAAATTTGCCCTCCAAGGTAAGAGACAATCGGCCATTGAAGAGAGGAGAAGAGAGAGTATTTTTTTGGTGTGAATAGTGAATTCTGTACTTCTAAAGTGGACCAAATTAATAAATAGTAAGGTTGAGTGTTGGAATAAGCTTGAGTGTGTAATAAGTAAAGCCATGATTTCTTTCCATAAATCAAACTCATTATTTTATGCCTAACCACTTCCATCACATGTCCAACATGTGATGTAAGTGAAGTGGGTCCCACCACTTTTAAATTCCGAAATTAAGTCGGCTAACTCAACACGCAACTTCGCTCGGGCCCGGATTCGTATAATCCGATTAAACAAATTTTCCGTCCCGATGTAATTTAATCTAATTTAATTAAATAATAATGCCTAGCAAAATTAATACGGAAGTCGCTTACGAATTGATCCTAAATTAATTCGTTCGCTAGAATTAAAATCCAATTTTAATTCCGCTTTGAAATCCGATTTCAATTAATATATCTAATATATTATTTTAGCCCAATTAAATAAATTAAATAGTAAATTCTAATTCACAATTATATTTACTTTACCGATTAATTCTAAATTAATCGTGTTCTCTCTTCTCGACGAATTTAATTGCAAATAAATTCTTGACGCAATTAATCCCAGATTAATTCATTCTCTTTTAATTAATCCCAGATTAATTTATTACCGTAATTAATCCCAGATTAATTTTCTCTCTCATAATTAATCCCAAATTAATTCTGTTCGAGTCATCTCTGGATATGTTGGCAGTAAATACAGTCATCGGACTATCCGAATACGTGCGTACTTAGTACCACGTTCCTACCGATTTACAAGACATGGTTGGCTTCTAGCAAAGCACCGTGCCTACCCAATTCTCCAGAAATATTCTTTAAAGGAATATGTAATCTTTGTCAGGCGTAGTATATATAGTATTGCGTATTACGATCCAGTATCAGAATGTCACATGCTAGGCCTAGGGCTGGAATTGTGTCTACCCGTACGAAGTATATATTAGATCACTGGTAACTAGTCTCTATAATCAGATAATCATGACCTTGTCATATTATCCCGATAGCTGCAGCATACAAGAGTACCAGTTCCGTATCCTGCGTGAACATCATACTGATTGTCGCAAGTATTAGCGATGCAAGTCTCATGTTAAGACCAAATACACCTACCCTTATTCTGATTCCCATAGACACATAGTCATACTACCAATGGGATTCCGAGGGGTCTATCCAGAGCGAAGCTGTTTTCATACCATCGGTAAACAGAACCTCTTATTACACTTGCATGAGTATCAAATACCCAAATATATGAGAACTATGCCATTATGCCGCCATAAAGCGCACAAGTGCAATACTAGTCTATTCCGCATTATCGATGTCAAGTCTCGATAATACTACGACTAGAGATATTTAATGATTAAACCTTAGTGGATTAATATTGTCTCATATCTTATTAATCCGATACTAATCATATGGACTTTTATCATTTATATATCTCGGTAATCCAATTACAAATGATAAAAGAACAATTTCATTTGTCACATAGTTAATTTGTACAACAACGCCATGTTCTGTACAAATAGTGATGCTATGGGTCATAATTGTCCAACATAGTATGCGTGAGTTGTTAGTTAGGGAAGCGCATGTGGGAGGTTTAATAGGGCACTTTGGCGTTGCTATGACCTTAGGGGTATTGAGTGAACATTTCTATTGGCCTAAAATGCGGAGAGATATTGAGCGTTTGTGTGATAAATGCTTGATTTGTAAAAAGGCTAAATCTAAGGTTATGCCTCATGGGCTGTACACACCATTTCCTGTGCCTAGTGAGCCATTGGTAGATGTATCAATGCACTTTATATTGGGTTTACCTAGGACCAGACAGGGTAGGGATTCCATATTTGTAGTGGTTGATAGGTTCAGTAAGATGGCACACTTTATAGCATGTCATAAGACTGATGATGCCACTAACATTGCCGATTTGTTATTTAGAGAAGTAGTACGGCTCTATGGGATTCCACGGAGTATAGTTTCAGTTCATGATGTTAAATTCCTTGGTCAATTTTTGAAAGTTTTATTGGGTAAGTTAGGAACTAAACTTTTGTATTCTACTACTTGCCACCCCTAAACTGATGGGCATACCGAAGTGGTTAATAGGACTTTGACTCAGTTATTGCGTACTATTATCACTAAGAACTTAAAAACTTGGGAGGATTGTTTGCCTTTTTTTGAATTTGCATATAACCGTAGCATTCATTCCTCTACATCTTATTCACCATTTGAAATTATTTTTGGTTTTCAGCCACTAACTCCATTATATTTGTTACGTTTGCCTGTTGACGAGCATGCATGGTTATACGGAAAAAGGAAAGCTGATTTGGTGAAACACATACATGAGAAACCAAGAGAGCACATACAGCGGAAGAATGAGCAGTATGCTTCTCATGCAAATAAGGGAAGAAAGGGTGTGGTATTTCAACCTGGTGATTGGGTTTGGGTACACATGCGAAAGGAGAGATTTCCTGAACAACGTAAATCCAAGCTACAACCGAGAGGGGATGGTCCATTTCAAGTCTTGGAATGGATTAATGATAATGTGAACAAGCTGGATTTACAAGGTGAGTATAATGTGTCTGCTACATTTAATGTTTTTGATTTAACTCTTTTTTATGCAGGTACAGATTCGAGGTTGAATCCTTTTCAAGAAGGAGGGAATGACACGAATAAAGCCACTAAAGGAACATTAGATGTCACGACCAGTAAGATGGTGGAGCCTTTGCAAGTGCCATCGGGGCCAATCACACGCCAAAGAGCTAAGAAGATCTTGGAAGCAATGGCGGGACTATCACAGAATGCCATGATCGAGTGTGACACACAACTCCATGGCATAATGGAAACACATGAAGGGTTCTATAGAGTAGGTCCAAAGCTATTTCACTTGACCCAAATCATACCAGATTGACGCACCAGCAGTTTAGAATTCGAGTGCCTTTTGACGAATCTAGCGGAATCAAGCCCGACACCAAAAATTCGGCCAAGACAAGACTTAATGGACTTGAGACTCATAATTTGGGCCTAGTTACATGAAGGCCACGAAATTAGGAGCTTTTGGTGCAAGGAGACAACTTTAGACATTTTGGGAACAATTGTCACATTTGTTGACTTATTAGGCACCTTTATTGGATTTTTGTGATTTTGTTGTTTTTCCTTTATTGAATTTCTTGGCAAAGTTTTTGATTAGTTTCTATTACTTTTGGCTTTCTTAGAAAGTTGTCTAGGTTGTTAAATGACTATTAAGGGCATAGCCTTTAAATAGCCATTAGTTAGTAAGTTAGGGTGTTATGGTATTTTCACACCTATTAGGGTTTCCTTCATTGTACTATATATTGTAACATTTCTTTTTTAATGAAATTAATCATCAATTTCGAAATTAGCTTCATCTTGAAAGCTTGGCTTTGTCCAAAAATTACTTAAGGGAGGGATTCCCCTTATTTCATGCAATCGATTTATCTAAGGCGTGGCAAACTTAGTGGCGTCTCCGTGCTAGCAGAACACTTCAAGGAATCATCTTAAGGGTTCTCAAAGACAAGTTCTTTGTGGGTCTTCTTTGTGGCCTAAGAAGGGTTTTGTTCCTACAAAATCAAATTCGCGGTGCTTGGGGTTCTATCCGTTGCGAGGGGTTTGCTTGGCCTTAAACATCCAAGTGAGTTCCGCGTCAGGACTGTTCGGGGAATGTTCCAGGGCTATTTCGGGGCTCGAATGTTATCTAAAACTGAAGCAAAATTTCAGTGGTTGTGGAAGTAACATTCGGCAGTTCAAGGGAAAGGTAGAAAAAATTTTCAAGTCCGATCTGTGTGCCTAAACCGTTTCCGCTGCGTAAGAAAAGCATTTCCTACACATTATGCTAAGTGGATGGATTATGGATTCTTTCCCATATGTCAAGCAAAGTAAGGAAAATATTATTGTCGATGTCTCGTCTCGAAGGTATACACTCCTAAACATTTTAAGTGCTCAATTGCTTGGATTTGAGAATATTAAAGACTTGTATGCATTCGATGTTGTTTTGTATGATAATTGAAATAAGGGTGCATGTAGGAAATTCCATAAGCAAGAGGTTCATTTGTTTAATGGTAATAGGTAGTTCATTCCATTTTATTCTATACGTGAATTATTGGTGCATTAGACTCAAGATGAGGGAGGACATTTTGGGCTACTCAAGACCTTATATATACTTACTGAGATTTTTTATTGACCGGGGATGAAAAGGGATGTCATGTGTATCTGTGATTAATGCATTAAATATAGAATGGCTAAATCTAAGGTTTTGCCTCATGGAATGTATATCATGTCACTAATACCTAGGAAACCTTGGGTTGATGTATATATGGACTTTGTTTTAGGTTTATCGAGGACTAAAAGAGTTATCGATTCAATTTTTATAGTAATGGACAAATTTAAAAAAATGTCACACTTCATTGCATGCCATAAAATAGATGATGCTACCAATATTGCTGAGTTGCTCTTTAGAGAGATAGTACGACTTCATGGTGTACCTAGGAATATTGTTTTTTATCGTGGTATTAAATTCCTTAGCTACTTTTTGAAGGTTTTGTGGAGTAAGTTAGGAACTAAGTTGTTGTTGTTTTCTACTACTTTTCATCGATAGACAAATGGTCAAACTGAAGTAATTAATAGGACTTTGTCACAACTTTTGTGTACTACTGTCAATAAGAATTAAAGTCTTAAGAAGATTGCTTGCCATTCATAGAGTTTGCATATAATAAGAGTATTCATTCTACTACTTCATACTTTCTTTTGAAGATTGCATAGGGATTTAATCGACTAACTCTTATGGATCTTGTACCTTTACTTATTGATAAGAGAATAAGTTTAGATGGAAAGAGGAAGACCGAGCTTGTGAATCAAATTCATGAGAATACATGCTTTCACATTGAGGAGAAGAACAAGATTTATGCATCTAAATCCAACAAATGTAGAAGACATGTGAAATTTGAACCAGAAGATTAGGTTTGGGTGCATGTCCAACAAAGTTCGGTTTTTCCGTTCGGACACACCACTCAATGAGTTGTTCTGGGAGTATAATGTGAAAGAATACCATACTCTTTCAAGTAATCGAGAAAATTATTGCACAAGTATTTTCCATCACGGTCCAACCATAATGTTTTAATACTTTTGCCGGTCTGTTTTTCTCTACTTCGTGTCGAAACTCTTTGAATTTATCAAATGTTTCCAACTAGTGTTTCATATGAAACACATAACCATAACGTGATGCAACATTCGTAAAGGTTATGAAGTATTTTTATCCATCTCTAGCCTGGCTAGATATGGGCCCGTATATTTCACCATGAACGAGGGCTAACAGCTCGGTGGCTCATACACCTTTACCGCTAAAAAGGCGTTTTAGGCACTTTACCTAATAAACAAGATTCGGAGACATCATGTGATTTAGGATCAAATCCGTCCAAGTATCCACTCTTCAAAAGTGTGGATATACGAGTATTGTTAATGTGTCTCAGACAACAATGCCACAAATAAGTCTTATCTGATTTATTGAGTTTGAGCCTTTTGTTTGTCATATAATATGTTTGAGATTCATTTATATTCAAAATATAAATACTTTTATTCACATCTAACGTGTATATCTCAGTATCGTCTTTATAAACAAAACACCCGATGTTCTGGAACATAAAGGTATACCCGCAATGGGTTAAACTAGATATAGAGATAATGTTTCTAGTCAAACTAGATACATTATAACAGTTACCTAATTAAGTACATGCCCAAAGGGCAGTTCCAAAACTTAGGTTCCCATAGCTAAAACAGCGACTCTCGTCCCATTTATAACTCCCAGGTCAATCTCATCTGAAGCCAGTCTCCTGCTAATCAACAGATTCCGCACATCAGTACATATGTATATACCGTATCCAGTATCAAAATCCAATTTTAAAACTAGTAGTGGACATATTTATAACAAATATACCTGAAGTCGTAGCCTTGCCCGCCTTCACTTCCTTCATGTCTTCCTTCTCCATATGGCTGTCACGCTTCCAGTGACCCTGTTTGCCATAGTTTAGGCAGACATCTTGGGATATGTCTTTTGTCTTCCCAGAAGACTGTGATGATTTTGCCTTTGCCCTTTTTTTCACATCCTTAGAAGCCTTCGGCCAAGCCTTGGCCTTCTGGGATGTTGAAGTAAGATGCGTCTTGCGCTTCTTGCCCTTTTGGAAGCTCTAGCTCTGCCTCCTTGAGCATAGCCATTAACTCTCCAAGAGTTTTCTATTGGTTCATTATGAACCCGACCCAACATTCAGGCAGAAACTCTAAGATCAAATCTATGGAAGTCTCGGCCTCGTAGGTAATGCCCAGTTAATCTTGTTGTTCGACGTTAGCAATCATCTGCGACACCTAGTGCTCGAAAGATGTACCCTCTGACATACGTGAGCGAAAGAGCTTCTTTTTCAATTCGTACTTCCAAGATCTAAGGTTAGATCTATGAAGATCCTTTAATTTCAACATCATGGTATAAGGATCTAATCATTAGTTCTGACGACGAAATTAAGGAGTCATTGCGGCAAACATAACGGATTGAGCACTAAAGTTATCATCACGATGAGTTTTCAAAGCTCATGTTCTACTATTTGCTCAACTCCGGGCTTAGGCCCGAGAGGTTTCTCTATCCAATAGAGTAACTTCTCTGCTCCCAAGACTATCCTGAGATTCATCTCCCAATCTGGAAAATTGGAGCCATTAAAGACATTTTCACTCTGGATTATGTCCTTTGACGCTAATCTTTCCAGCCATCTCGATTGCAATAGTCCAAATATCCAATCAACGATTTTGGGTACACTCAAAATACAATGGTTACTATAGTTCGACTATATAACCAACTACAAATGGATTATTGTCATGTACAGTCTAACTGTTCAAAGAAAGCAATATTCAATATTAGTCCAACTAATATATTTATTACAACGATAAATTAAAATAAAAAAGCGCGTATTGGCAAGTATCTAAACGAAATTAAAAATTTAATACTAGCCTCCCATTATTTTTCGACGAGCCTCTAACCCTCTGTGGAGTACTCAGGAAACCTAGTTTCTTAGTGGGCTAGGACCCCGTTAAATAACACACAACCTTGACTTTGCCCAACAAGCTGTATGAAACTTAACTAGGTAGATCTCTAAGATCAATTGGATCCCATCCAATTCCTAGATCCGGTAGGAGGACCTCCAAGTCCGAAACATATATCCAATATATTTCCTAACATTTTCCTCTGAATCAACTAAGCCTTGGCTTTGACTCAACAAACTTAATGATTCCAGTTAAGCGGGACCCATTGACAGTGGGAAAGCTTCGTAATCCACGTCGATGAACTAGAAGTGACCTTGACTTTGGCCAACAAATCACAACCGCCCAAGACATGCGATATAGAACAAAGCTTTCGTGGTTCAAACACATCCGCGATGGACAATGGTCTTGACTTTGGCCAACAAACCAATGCCAGTCTTGGACCTTGAGAGAGAACCACTCAATGGAAGGAAAAAACTAATATTTGAATGAGGGTTTTTCGCGTAAATTGGCAACCAATTTATTATCTTTGATTAGGTCTCATCATACACCCTTATGCATGCATTCTAAAAGCATAATAAGGCACAAAATAAATTAATAATGATATGCATATGGATATATAAAATAATTTGTTCCTAGAACAAATTTCTCGCTTTCCTCTCTCCCGCTAGCACTATTCATACTTCTACCCAATTACATAACACTAAAAGAAACCTAATTTACATTGAGGGGAATTGGTGAGAATGGAAATACAATGAGAAAACAGATAATAGGCTGGATATGCAGATCCAATTTAATAAATTCTAAATTTATTACAACAATTTCCAAAATTGCCCTCACCCTTCTAATATCCATCCGATATACATTATTCATACAAATACATCCAAGTATTCACACAAAGCATGTTATTCAATCAATCTAATCCAATTAATTAATCTTTGAATTAATGACCATCAAATGTTCAAACAACAATTTGATTTGCGCGAGTCCAACTCGTTTAAGAATAAATACTCAAAGTACGTATTCTTGAATTATATCGAACTATAATTTTTAAATCCAATTTAATTTGTATTCAATACTAATTCTAATTTAATTCCAAATTAAATAATTACACTTATTTATGTGCCTTTTAGACTTAGATTCTAAATCTAATCTAAATGGGTCTCAAAGGCCCAATTAGTATCCAATAATATTTTAATTAAAGTCCAATGGGCTTTTAATTAATTCTTAAGGCATGAGCTTTGGCCATTATAGATCAAACCCAAGATGCCAAGGCCCAAATAGGAATCACCATATTGCCAAAAATCAATTTAGGCCCATTAGGCCCAATTAAATATTAAAAGGCCCAAAAGTTATATTTGAACTTTATGGAAATAGTTTTGGGCCCAATTTGGATCCAATCCAATTGTCCAAAACTCCAAATTGGGTCCAAAACCAAGCTTGGCCCAACCAAGCCCATTAAGCCCAAATACAACAAAATTAGCCCAATCCAATTTTAAAGACTAATTTAATTAATATGACATTCCAAAGTTCACATTAATTTTAATTAAAGTGTAATTGCCATAATTAATTAATCAAACTAACATTTCCAAAACATCAATTAAACTAATTAATCTTGCTTTAATTAACCAACTGATGTCCAACACAAAATGAAGCAAAATCAATCTATACATGCTTATCATGCTCACGGTTTTTGACAAGAAATTATCACACAATTTGATTTCAATCCAATTAAATCAACATATATCATACATTTCATGCCAACAACAAATCGAATTGTCTAATTTTCAAAAATCACCATGATACATGCTAGGGTAGTATTCGGCCAAGCTAAGGAAATTAGGGAAAAAAATATCCAATTCATTTTCTCAATTCCTAAGATGCGTAAATCTAATTTATCATCATCCAAGCTCAACCAAACAACCAATTTAGGAAAATCAAGCTTCAAGCAAAAAATCCAAAATTAAAGTATGTAAACCCTAGGTTCAAATCAAGCTTAAATCTTGCTCTAATACCATTGTTAGTGTTCCTAGAACACGCCAAAGATCTCTAAGATAATTTCTGTGTGAATAAATCAAAGAGAGTTGCAGAAATACTCACATTGACCGGATGAGTTTCAAGACTTTTTCTTTGTATTTCCGTAGCTCCAAGCTTTCTTCATTGTTCCAAACTCATGGGTGAGTTTCCATATCACCTTCACTTGACTCTCTATGTGCTAGCAATGTTGAAATTTTACAACAAAATTTCCATAGGATAGGAGGAAGCTCATGGTTTTTGCTTGGAGGAGAGAATGAATAGTGCATTTTTTATTTCCAAAATCTAATACAAAATAATGACATCCAAAGTTGGAAAATGCTTTTCCAAAAAGCAAATGTGTTTTAAAAGTTTCCATCTAAAACAACCAACCACTTCTATCACCAAAAGGTGACTTATGATGTAAGTTGGTGGGCCCCACTTCATAATTCAAAATTCAAATGACTTGCTCAACACACTTCGGGCTCGGGTTCGTTTAATCCGATTAAATGAATTTTCCGTCGCGACGTAATTGAATCCAATTTAATTAAATAATAATGCCTCGCAGAATTATTACGGAAGTCGCTTATGAATTAATTCCAAATTAATTCGTTCGCTTGAATTAAAATCAAATTTTAATTCCGTGTTGAAATCCAATTTCAATTAATATATCCAATATATTATTTTAGCCCAAATAAATAAATTAAATAGAAAAATCCAATTTAAATATTAAATTTATTTTGCCGATTAATTCCAAATTAATCGCGTTCTCTCTTCTAGTTGAATTAATCCCAGATTAATTCTTGACGCAATTAATCCCAGATTAATTTTCTCTTTGATAATTAATCCCAGATTAATTCTTGCCGTAATTAATCCCAGATTAATTTTCTCTCTCATAATTAATCCCAGATTAATTTTGTTCGAGTCAAATCTCATCGGTGAATCTTTGGGAAGCCACCCAAGAGATCCCTGGATATGTTGGCAGTAAATCCGGTTGTCGGACTATCCGAACACGTGCGTACCCCGTACCACATTCGTACCGATTTACAAGACGTAGTTGGCTTCTAGCAAAGCACCGTGCCTACCCAATTCTCCAGAAATATTCAACAAAGAATATACAATCTTTATCAAGCGTAGTACACAATGTATTATCGGATGTCACATGCTAGGCCTGGGGCTGGAATTGTGTCTGCCCCGTATGAAGCATATATCAGATCACTAGTAACTAGTCTCTGTAATCGGATAATTATGACCTAGTCATACTATCCCGATAGCTGCAGTACTTAAGAGTACCAATTCTGTATCCCTATGTGATCATCATCTTCATATGACTGAAGTGATACTTCCATCTTGACATCATACCCAACACACTATGATTCTCAATATACCCAGAAGAGGCGTACACAGAACCTGTTAAAAAGTTGTGGACGTCCAAAACCAAAGTATACTGATTGTCGCAAGTATTAGTGATGCAAGTCTTAGGTTAAGACCAAATACATCTACCCTGATTCGGATTCCTATAGACACATAGTCATACTACCAATGGGATTCCGATGGGTCTATCCAGAGAAATGTTGTTCCCATTCCAACGGCTAACAGAACCTCTTATTACACTTGCATAATGTGGGAACAGGCACAGAGGTACGGCAACGCTGTCCGGGCTCGCGGCCCGTCGGGAGTACGAAGTAGCCCGCGGGGGACTAAACCGGAGAATAAATGGAGTCGCCACCCAGTGTGAACTGGGAAATGATTTAAGGCCGCACTCACCCCTCTCAAGGGAAGTCCTCAAACCGTTGGGTTCAGAATGGTCTATTACTTATGCCAATTGTAATGAAAGGATTTATGCAATAATATAACCAAGTCTTATGCAACACATGCAAGATAATTTAGTCAACACACATAAGTATCCAATACTTATATATATGAGAACTATGCCATCAAGCTTCCATAACGCGCACAAGTGTAATACTAGTCTATTCCGCATTATCGATGTCCAGTCTCGATAATACTACGACTAGGGATATTTAATGATTAAACCTTTCTTGAATTAATACTTTCTCATATCTTATTAATCTAGAACTAATCATAAAGACTTTTATCATTTATATATCAAAGTAATCCAATTACAAAATGATAAAAGAGCAATTTCATTTGTCACATAGTTAATTTTGTACAAGAACACCATGTCCTTTACAAAATAATGATGCTATGGGTCATAATTGTCCAACATCAGATTCGTGAAAATATCAAATGATAATGCATATAAAGTGGATCTCCCAGGTGAGTACCAAGTTTTTACTTCATTTAATGTTTCCGACTTATCTTTGTTTGATGCAAATTTGAGGATGAATCCTTTCAATGGGAGGGGGAATGATGTGGTTCAAGGCGATGTTCAAGATGATCAACAATTCAATGATCCATTGATTATACCAGTACGACCTATTGTAGGGGTTTATGGCGAAAATCCGGTAACGCAGCAGAATAGTGGAAAATCAAAATTTTCTAATTTCAAAATTTTTCTTGGATCAATTAAATAAACTTATTTATTTAATTATCCAATTATTAAATTCTGAAAAATTACACAAGAAATCAATTTTCTTGGTAATTATCGAATTGCCCCACAACTTTGCAAATTGATCATTTTGTCCTAAAATTGTCAAATATAATTTTGGATGTTTCTAAATCACTTCTAAAATGATTTTCAACATATCCAATGCATCAAAATCATATTGCAATAAAATCCCAAACTTTTGCCTAATTGCCATGAACACCTAAAATTTTCGGGTAATTGCATTTTGGTTCTTTTGTGTTCTTAACATGCCAAGATCAGATCCAATCAACCCAAAATTTTACATGCATCATATACACTCCATAATACATCACATATATTAAAAGCCCCAAATTTGGAAGGGCTTAAGAACCCTAATTTTACAATTTCACCAAATTGACCAATATTGCCAAATCTTTAAAATCCAACACTTTAATTCATTCTTTACAACATCAAACAAGTCTCACCACTTTGAAATAACTCTAGAAAAATTCTAGGTCACCAAGGAGTGGCTCAAAAACTCTAGAATGGCAACTTGATTATCAAATAATCAAAAGTACGCCATTGAAACCATTTCAAGCTTACTTACATGCATACATCTTTCTTTAAAGTTCATAATCAATTAAAACACAAACTATAAGTAAAGAGACAACATCAAAGCAACACAAGATGAAGCTAAGCATGTTAGAAACATTTTTCATGTTGGAAGATTTGAAAGAAAACTTACAAATGCTAAAGATTTCCAAGCTTTTCTTCTTTTCTCTAAACTTTTCTCTCAACTAATTTTGTGTTCGTTTTTAGACTTATGAAACCCTAAAACTAATGAAATGAAACAAAACAATTTATACTTCACAAAAATGGCATTGGCCGAATTTGGTGGCATAAATAATATCTAGATATTATTTTGGTTTCATTTAAAGTTTACTTTATCAACTTGTTAAAATTTATCATTACAACTTTAATGATTTTCAAACAAGTCAACAGTTGCAACTCAAGTCATTTAATAAAATATCAAGACTTAAGATATTTATATTTTAATTAATTTAAATAATTAAATAATTAAATATATGTATTATATTTACATTAAATATCAAATACATATATATTTATGATATTAGTCAAATATCTCAATTTGACAATTAATTAATGTGTATTTGATAAAATCTATCATTAAATGGAAATACACAAAAACAAGAAAATGACTATTAGGTCCTTTCGCATGTATTTTTCGTTTAACATTTAAACGATTATAAATAATCAGTTGTATTCATAAATGTTGCCCTAGTGCTCTACGAGTATATGTCATTAGTGAGACTCTCTAGATTCAGGCATATCTGTCATGAAATCCAATTTCGTGTCCATAATTTACCTACCCGTAAATTATGACGACCACAGATAAACTCACTGAATCATACAGGTCGAGGTCATGGAAAATGTATAATTCCTCCATCACAAGTATCCAGATATATCCCAGAGATATAGATGTAAATGTCAAATCTCTACAGGGACAATCCCGTCGACGTCTCTATTAGCAATCTCTAAAAGAACACTTAAAACTGACTTCTAAAGTTTACCACGGGCCCATGATTTTTATCTGATTTCTAATCATATATGCTCTGTACACAGAACTGACGGATCATATCTCGACACACACATGACACCCTGAGGATCTATCCACACCCAACGAACATGCAGAGGTATGATCTAAATAGATTGGTGACGTGACTGCCATCTAAGTGTGGAAGATGTCTCATGTGCCCACAGTGGTATCTCAAGTCGAAGAAGCACAAATGCTACTCAACCCGAGAAGATTCTTATTGACGTTGGTGTACCATCCATTAAGAATCTTCGGTGAGTCGTTCAGTGTCTATCTGCTATAAACTCCTACACGTCTATACGAGTCCCCAACACTCATGATTCATTGAGAAACCATTGGAATCATATATTCCAGTATACGACATGTACCGGTCTCAACGGGTTTACTTTACTGACCAAGTAGTGTAAACCTTGACCAGGAACTATATGAGAATGACAACGTCATGATACAACTCAATGTCAGTTGCGACGCTTTTGCAACAGTATCATGACTAATCATCCTAAGGTCTATTACGTCTTTACCATATTAAAAGATATATTATATTATAGAAACTGCTTATTTTGTTCATAATAAAACATTTTACAATAGTATTTTCTAGGAAATACAACCGGGAATTGGTGCTCTGAGCACCAACCCCAATACATATCACAAGGTTTAGGGCGAAGAAGATAAGAAAAGTGATGTTTGGACTTATTAAGGAGACAATGACCGAGACTACCAAATGGAACATCAAGGCTTCAATAACATTGAAGATGGGCTTGTCATATAAGAAACCATAATTACTTACGTTGATTCAAGCTTTGAATTGAAGGCCTACTTATCTTGGGTATGTGTTAGGCCACTTGTTTAGGCTTTAGTTTTATATATTTATTTCAATTTATCAACTATATGTAAAGGGTTGGACTTCGTTTAATTAAAGCCCTTAGTTACAGTAGATAATGTGAGCATGGCCCAATCTTGGCGTGACTTCGGTTTTACTATGGGCTTGACCAATGTATAAAGGGGTTAATTAGAGTTAGATTAAGAATTACATACCTATTGATTTTTAGGTAGATTATGATTTTACTATATAAAAGACTTATTTACTTGTCTTTAAAGACAACTTTCAGAATAATAAAAATGTCATTTTTATATGAGGGAGTATCCTATTTGTGTTCTTGATTTTTAGAACTCAAACTTATCAAGTAATTTGAATACCTTGTGGTGTCATCTTACAAGTAGGGTTCTTGGGCATTGTGAGTTAATTTATTCCTAGGTTTGTAAGACATAATTCTTATAAGATTAACATCACATCCGGTACTCCATATCAACTTAGCTCGATCACTGGATCATAATTCTTACAGAATATGAATTAATTGCAAAAAATGTCAATCTTTTTTTTTAAAGCAATAATAAAATTCATTATTGAAAAGAGTCAATAATACATTTGATATTTGAAGGAAAAACATCCTTCCACTAAACATGACAAAGAACCCCAACGACTATCTTTGTTATCCCATGGGCAAAACCATTACAGAGTCTAGAGATATGACACACCAAGGCCCCAATATGTTTGATTAACTTCTCCCTGATCTACTTAATGATCCAGAAAATCTTTTTCCTAGTGTCTTTCCTGTTACTAATTAGATCCACTACTCGTTTACAATTCGTCTCTATAATCAATCCATTCATTCTAGCATCCTACGCCACTTGTAATCCAAAATTTACGGCTTCTGCTTCCGCAACCTCCGCATCTTCATCAGAGCTAATACTCTTTAATGCTATTAACAAAACTTCCCATTTTTTTAGTTTTGAACACAGATCCTAATCCTGCTAGGTGGTTATGTTTGCCAATAGCTGCATCTGTATTCATCTTAAGTCATCCTTCTGGAGGTGGTACCCACTTCCTCCTTGTTTTCGTCTCCCTAAAGCTCTACTTTTTCCAAACCTTGATGCGTCAACAAAATGCTGCTTTCAGTCACAATTTCTGCCCTCACCACCACTCTTCCAGGAGTCTCATATTTATGCACAAAAAACAAGTAGTTTCACGTTTGCCACACAGCCCAGCATAATGCCATTACCAGCTCATGACCCTTCCCATCACCATATGTGTCTATACTCTTAATCACACTTAAGACATATTGAGTAGGGGCTGTCTTGATTGTCTCAGTGAATGGGGTAAGATTCCAAACTTTCATAGCATACTTACACTCAAATAACGCATGAGACACTGAATCCACCTGAGAATTACGCTGCTTACAAATAGGATCTTCCACCACCTTTTTTTTCCATAAATTGAGAGCACCTGGTAGCATATTTTTGGTAGCCCTCCATATAAAAATCTTTACCTTAGCCGGTAAACTGCTAGCCCAAATCAGTTTATGTGGTTCCCCCTATTGCATCTGCTTGTCGAGGCTTGATCTTTGCTTCTGTGCGTGATCTGATATCCACTTCTAACGGAGTACATCCCTCTCTTATCATAATGCCACACTACCTGATCATCTTGAGACCTATTTGGTAGAGGGATCTTCAAAATCTCTGTTACATCCAATTCATGAAACCTCAGCTTTATCAACTCCTCATTCCACCGATTGTCCCATATCAATTCAACAGTCGCTGATCTATTCATCTCAGCATTCAGAATTGGCTTGAAAGTTTCAGATCTAGGTATCCAACTGTCGCTAAAGATTTTAACTCTCTGGCCATTCCCAATTCTCCATCTCAGCGCTTTCTCCAGTACTTGTCTTCCCTAAAGTATACTTTTCCATATAAAAGATGGATTAGAGTCTAACTTTGCATTCAAAAAATATGAGTTCCTGTAGTACCTTTCTTTTAAAACCCTTGCCATTAGAGAATATGGAGTCTGCATCATATGCCAACCCTCTTTTGCTACTAAGGCTTGATTGAAGCATGCTAGTTCTTTAAAGCCTAATCCCCCTCTAATTTTTTAGTGACATAGTTTCTCCCATCTGACCCAATGGATACTCATTTTCTCCTTTGATGAGCCCCGCCAAAACCTTGCTATCGCCTTTTGAATTTCATCACAAACCCCATGAGGTAATTTGAAAACACTCATCACATATGCAGGAATAGCCTGGGCTACAGCTTTAATAAGCACTTCTTTTCCACCACTCGAGAAAAATTTTGATTGCTAGTTCGATATCTTGCTCACCATTATCAACTTTACCTCATTGAAGAAACTCACCTTGTTCCTCCCCACCATCGCAGGCAGCCCCAAATACCTTTCATAATGAGACACCACATTCAGACTATATATGTCCTCAATTGCTTCGATTACTTCAGGTTTAGTCTTGCTGCTAAAAAGCTTGGAACTTTTATCAAAATTGAAAATTTGTCCCGAAACTTCTGCATAGCTGTTGAAAATATGCTTCAAAGCTTTACAATCCCCTACCACTGCTCTGGAAAAAATCAAACTATCATCAGCAAATAGCATGAGGGAAATCGAAAGGTCTCTGCTAAATTTTAGAGGCTAAAATTGCTTTTGTTGTTCCGTATTCTAAATGAGCTGTGAGAAGGCCTCCGCGCACAAAATGAACAGATATGAGGATATCATACACCCTGTCTTAGCCCTCTCTATGGATTGATTAAACCCATTGTTGTTTCGTTAATTATAATCGAAAAAGACGATGTGGTAATACACCTCATAATCCGTCTGATCCAGCTTCTATCGAATACCAGGTTCGTCATTACACTCTCCAAAAAACTCCATTCTACTATGTCATAGGCCTTGCTGACATCCAACTTCAATACAACCAGCCTCTTTTTCCTCTCTTTCGCATGTTTAATTTTGTGCAAACACTAATAACCTACTATAACATTATCTGTGACAAGCCTCCCAGGTATGAAGGCACTTTGGGCTGCTGAGATAATCTGGTGGAGAATACCTTTAAGTCTATTTGTTATGGATTTCGCTATGATCCAATAAATCATATTGCAAAGACTAATTGGCTTTAGCTCTGACATCTTCTTTGACTTCCAAACTTTTGGGATCAACGTTATATGTGTGTGATTTAAATGGGTAATATCTCCATGACTTTTTAGGATCTACAGACATGTAGTAATTACCCCCTGCCTCACAGTACTCCAACTTTTTTGAAAAAATAAAGCTTGAAACCCATCAGTTCCAGGAGATTTGGTTGGGTACATCTGAGCTAAAGCCTTCATAATTTCCTCATTCGTAAAAGCTTCCCCTAACTTATCATTCATATCCATTGAAACCCGAGGGCTAACCACATGTGTAACATTATCTATCTGTTTCTGAGTTAGGGTTGAACTGCTGTACAGTCTTTGAAAATAATCACACATGATACCTTCTACTGTTGGTTCATCTTCAATCCACTCCCCCTGATCATTTTCGATACCCCAAATCTGATTTATCCTTCTACGCTCTGATGCCCTCCAATGGAAGAAGCTAGTATTTCTATCTCATTCTTTAAGCTAATCGGCCTTAGATCGTTGTTTCCAAAAAACCTCATCCTCTCTCAGAAATTGATTTATCATTTCTTCCACATGTCTAAGTTTTCTTCCATCATTTATTGATCTCTCGGCCTCTTTGCAATTCTTCAGCTTCTCTATTAACAATTTCAGATCCTTCTTTCTTCCTCTAAATTCAAACTCATCCCACTTTCTCAGCCGAGCCATTATATTCTTAGCTGAGCTCTGGAAGCTTTTCACAACATCCCCACTCTCCCACCTACTTTATTCCTTCCATTCACTCATGATAATTTCTTTACACTTCTCGTAGGTACTCCATTTACCTTCATAGTGATTCATCTTGAACCTTCTTCTGTTAAAACACAAATATATTTTTCTTTCCTTTACTTCCATCATTATTAGGCAATGATCAGAGCACCACGAGTCAATGGTTTGAGCACACACATTCTGAAATGTCTTATCCAACTCATCATTACAGAGCAAACGATCCAATATTTCTTCCACCGATTTGACAAAGTGAAAGGATAGCCCTTGTACCCAAGGTCAGTTAAGGAGCACTCACTGATGGTTTCCCTAAAATCAGCTATCGCATTTCAATTTCTATCATTTCCTCATTTCTTCTCATTTACATCCAATATTTCATTAAAATCCCCAAAGCACAACCACGGTAAAGAGAAAAGGCCTGCAAGTCTCCTTAACAACTGCTAAGTATGCATTTTTTTGCTCCTCTCTGGATTCCCATACACCCCAGTGCACCTCCAAAACACCCATTCATTACATTAAAACAACAATCAAAATATAGTTTTTTATTAACCGCTTTCATTTGTACCATCGTCAACCTTGTTTCACACACAAACAAAATCTTTGGCTTATAAAATTGGAGAAGCTTGTGCAGAGCCCTGAACGTTCGGGGGTTCCCCAATCCCCAAACTTTCCAACTCATAAGATTCATTGGATTCGACGGGGCAAATCTTCAGCCACTGCCGATATAATTTATTGCTTAGTCCTTGATAAAGTATTTTCATCTCTGTTGACTCTCTTCTTTTTCTTCAAGTTTGGGTTACTGCTTGTAACTTCTTCTCTATATATCTTTCCCAATTCAAGTCTCCCATCTAATTACATCGGCCCAAGCCATTCCCTTGTTTTCATTTTCCACTTCCTCTTCTCAATGGGGCTCTTTTTTTCAGCCAGAACAACTGCTAATAGGACTTTTCCTCCCTAGGCCTCTACTGTTGTGGGTAAAATACACTCTAGGCCCATTATAGTCTCCCATAAAATTACAGCCATTTCTCCCATCTTTTCTCTCTCATTCCCTCACTCTGCTCTATTTTCTTGAACGTACTACCCTTCTATTTCAATTTCCCAGACTTGCAACTCTTTTTGTCCGAGGTCGGCTCCTATCTCTTCTTATTTTGGGGTCTCATTAAATGATCCTCACCTACCTCCTCCACATCAGCCTCTTCCCCATTCTCCCATCAGGTCTGCATCTCAACTTGGGTCGGGTTACTTGAATTCTCCTAAGCGACCAGAGCAACCCCTTACCAATTTTCATCCCATAAATTTGACTTACTTCTGCGGTTTTCACAG